>BGPR01000006.1:1120104-1204337 GCA_013235015.1 Araneus ventricosus
ACATTAATTATATATTTTGCATATATAAAAGTACATTTCAGCTGTATATTCATACCTATAAATCACTATTATATTGCTTCCAAAAAAACACGCATTTCTAACTGCAGCCTATAAAAATGTGCCTGAAACAAAAATTTCATGTCTGCTCCCAAAACAGATAGCATGGTGTCATTTAACAGATTCTAAAAATAATCAGTAATAAACAAAATCCATTGTTGGCCAATTATATCGAAACATCTTAATACAGTCAGTTTTTGTTACAGAGCATACATAACACGAATTTAGTAACCAGCTTATTTGAAGTGCTTAAATTATAGATATACAAAATAATAAAAATGAATGTTACATATGCTAGTAGGAAATAACATAATATGAAAATAAACATGTCCAATAATGATATAAATTTAGTAAGCACCTACTAGATGTAAGACAATAAAGCCTAATTTATTGATTTGTTGCTTCGAGCTATAACAGGACCTGCAAAAGCATTAAACGACAAAAATAAATGTGTGCTGATGGATGAGAAGCTATGATATAGATTTAATTAAAATAATAAAAATATGTCATCATGTCTTTCCAAATGATTCAATTCACAGTCACTCGACAAATGTAACTGCGCATGTGTTCCAGCATGTATCTCCATGTTGGATTATGATACGCAGTGATATAACGCCCTTCTTTCTCCAAGAAAATGTTCAATGAATTCCAAAATTAAATCTGCGCGGCGTATTTCATATATACATTACATGAGCTTGAAACAACTGAATTTTGTGTATAAACGTTGATATCCTTGTGAATTACTAAATACTATCGTATAAAAATATAAATTAGTAATTTAGTTTCCTAGATCTTTTTCGTGATGAAAATTTTTCATTTATAGAAGGTTTATCATTTAGGTTATAGAGTGGTTATTTTCATATATTTTTCATATTTTTTATGATTTAATTTAAACTGCACTCACAGTTATTTTCTTATAATAATAAAAACACAAACGCAGACAAATATTGCAAAATCTACCTGATCTTAAAGGCTTGATATCCTCACAATCATACAAATTCAGTATTTTCTTTAACTCTGGAAGTTAATCCTATTTGATTTTAGAATATAATTTGAGGCATATTTTATTTATCTCATAATAATTTTTTTCTTACCAAATTTGCTTCTTAAAATGGAAAATATCTTGATTTGACGATAACTTTTCAGACATTTTTCATTCTGTAGTTCTGAATTAAGTGGACTTATACCAGATAGTTGAACTCAATATAAGATTCAAAGATCTTTGTAATAGCCAAAAAATCAATCTCGAAATGGTGCAGGAATTGTTTTCGTCTCTCTTCCATTCAATCAGAAGTCTAAAATATTATTTCATTAATATATTATTATATTATTGGGATTATTGCGTTATCTTCTTTAATTCCTAATTAAAGATAATCTTACTAAGTAGAATAATAATAGTAGAATGGACAAGCAAATCCAACTTTTTAAGATAACTCGGAGGGAAAACTTTTGATCTATTGGGGATAAACAATGCATATCTCAAGTGAAGTAAAAACAGAAACGTCTACAGCTTTAATGGGCCATTTATGGACTTAGAAAAATATATGAGGACATTTAAGAGACTTTAGAGTTATCCGTATCGGTAATTAAGATAACTATTCCTGAAATTTCTAGAACGTTAGCTATTTCCTAAGTTTGAGGAGCAGTGGAAACCAGCAGAAATTATTGAGTAATTCTAAAGAATAGTGTGGAAGAAACTAGAGCTATGCAACTTTCCGAAATATCGTTAAGTGTAAATTATATCTATGCTGATAATATATTCTAAAAGAAACTGCACAATTATGAAACTATACTTAGAGATATGAAGAAATGAAAATTATATGGTACAGAGCAGACTTTTCATTCCATGCTGTGGTTATGAAAATTATCCATCTGCATACTCACTTCTAATTATTACCTAAGTCATAGACTTATTTATATTTTGAAAGATAATCATTGAACTGGAGAAATAGCGAAACAAACTGTAATATATTCTTAGAGTATATCTCGGCGAATAACTTATAGATAATTGATTTTATTATCCTAATTTGATTATTATAGCTCTACTTTCTAGTTTAGAAAGATTATTTTATTGAAAAAGATTCCCGATTCGTTAAAGAAAGAGTTGAAAGTACTTGAAACATAATGTGTTATGTTTTTCTCCAAAAGTGCTGAGAAAACTAATGTCATGATTTATTTAGACATGCGAGGAAGTATATTACTCTCGTGTGTTATGCAAGATTTAGAAAGACACTGTAAAGGCTGTCTAACAAATAGCAAAAATTCAAATCTCTTGTGGTCTATCTCTTGCCTAAGTGACATAGTAACAAAAATTGTTCATCAGAATACTCAAAGATATTCAACAAATACACAAATATAGTTTTGTTTTGTAAAGCTTTATGAATTTAAAAGATCAACTTCAAAAATTGTAAATATGCTCTAAGTGTAACGGAATAACTTTCATGTAATTCATACAGCGATGCCTTCTTATATGAGAAAATATTTCTTGGGAAATATGTACACACCAGTAAAATTAAGATTTTAACGAAAAGAAACAAGTTATTTCCACTTTTCTTCGCAAGCGATATAGAAACTAATTTCATATTTTATTTTAACATATGAGAATATGCATTAAGACTCATTGGAAGTATTTTCATATTCGACGATCTTATCCGGGATTCATATCAAACGTCAAATATCGGTGCGCAATTTTCTGAAAAAATATACAGCATCCAAGCTATAAGTATGATTTTTATTACAGTAAATTTGAGAATCACACAGATGGAAAATTCGTAATATCGTATGTAAACGTACATTTCTTAATTCTATATATTTTAAGTATTGTAACCTTAGTTAATATACCTTTATTACTAACATAATAGCCCAGATCTGTCTGTCACTCATCCGGTAACTTTCTGACGTCACCAACAATAAAATTCGCGTCATAGCACTACGAGACGTTAAACAGCATTATTTTATTGCTAGATAACCTAAATTTCAGCAATTTTAAATTTAAAAAGTAATTGTCGTTCTAATTTCAAATTTAATAGCTCTAAAATAGTGAAATAAAATTTGTTGTCGATTGATATAAAATTTATCTCGCTATGATCAATAGTTCCCGAGAAATTTTAAATTATATTAATCATATATTTCAAATTAATTTCCGTTTTTTAATAGAAAGTATTAAATCACGTCAGTAGTATATCATGTCCGTGATATAGTTTGGACGCCACAATGCATCTGGTTATTTATTGAAATCGTGATGATATAATTTGATAATAATTTTGGCAACGTTCGACAAGCAGAGAAGTGCTTTGTAAGAAGTGTAAATAATATGTAAATAAAAAAAATTCCTGTCATAAAACATATGTTTATTTTATTTGTTTTCAATCAATTTTAAACATTTCTCTCGCACATATATATTTACTTAAACACGTCAAATTTGATGGGAAATTTCTCGAATGAAGAGGCAGGTGTGACGGGTGATTTTCTAGCTATTAATGATAGTTTTCCTATTTTAATGTAACAAGTTTTACTTCTGCGACTGCAATCGAAACAGCAAACATTTATTTAGTTAGATTTTTCTGTCAGAAAGAGAAAGCTTAAATTCATCTTAGCTTTTAACTACAAATTATCAATAGCTCAAGTGTAGCATGGCCCTATTAATCGTACATAACCTGGAGTTAGCCATAAATCTTCTGAAATATCGAGGTTGTAATCATAATTATGATCACGATCTTAGTAGATGTCAGAAATCAAGTGCGATTTCCGAAAGCTTCAGGACTGACTCCGTGTAATTTGGTGGAACACTGGGTTTGTAAAAGGACTATTATTTAAGACGGATGAGAAATAGAAGTTATACTCAAAGGAGAATGACTTCTATTCTCCAAAAATGCTGGTGAGAAAAAATATCTTATACTAAAACTCCTGAAGCCAAAGGTAGAAGTAAAAGGGCTTCCAACTTAAAATGCTATCTTGCTTCGAAAAATTTCCTCTAGAGGCCCATAATAAACAGGAACATATTATATGCTTAGTGTTGTATGGATGGATAACAGAAAAAAATCCGAAATAAAAGGCGTAAAAAAATCAGAAATGATGTCAAGAAAATCCCTAAAAGTTATCAGAAATGGGATTTCTGAACAGTTGAGAAATCCGACCGAAAAAAGTACAGTACGCTTTGGTGTTGGAAGAAGATATTTAGAGAAAACTTCTAATGGCGATCAAATTTTTGACATCAGTTAAACTAACGGATTATATACCAAAGCAACTGAAAATAAACATTTCTGTAAATTATTTTAGGGAAAATCGTTTATTTTAATTATAAATTATTCTTCATCAGAAAAGTTGATAGTAAAGTGATAATGTGAACTGATTTTTAGTATCGAAATATCTTAATTCTCAGTACTTGCCTTATGTTTACACAAGAGATAGCGATTTTTAGACTCACTTTTAGAAATATTATTTTAAATTGTAATAACTTAATGTTACATTCTACTGTAAACTTGCAAATTTTCACCATATCTGTTGTCAAATAACTGGCAGTAGTAAACTGCTTGAATGATATCTTAATGCTTTTTAGATGTCAGAAATTTGCTCTTTCCAACTGCAGAGTTAGAATATTTCTACCTACTACTAAAAATTAAAAACTTTGTAACTGCAAATATATTGAAATTCAGTGGTAGGCAGACATTTGGGAGAATATTTTCGAAAGACTTTTTTAATGAAATGAAAACTAAAACTTGTTTCAGTTGCTTAGA
Organism: Araneus ventricosus; assembly: GCA_013235015.1. Lineage (NCBI taxonomy): Eukaryota > Metazoa > Arthropoda > Arachnida > Araneae > Araneidae > Araneus > Araneus ventricosus. Next base: position 1,124,898 of record BGPR01000006.1, read on the forward strand.
AGGCAGAAATATCAACTTCGATAAATTAATCATGTGATGTGATTTTTAGAAATTTGGCAATTATTTTAATTGATTTGTATTTTGCGTAAAATTGTGTATTTTACAAGCAATTTTTCTTCATCAAATTAGCCATGGTCAGCATTTCAGATCTTAACTTCAAATAAAATTTCTATAATTTTTGTAAAATCGTCGCTTTAGATTTCAGGACTCATAAAAGTAAAAAAAGAAAATTAGTAGCTTGGTAACTTAAAATAACTTCAAAAATTATTTTCTGATTCCTTGTATCCTTACATTAATCTCAAGTGGTAAATAGCAAAGACAACCTGATAATGAAACTTATTGACATTAATGGGATGGTCAGTAGTAGCTGTATTGTCCATGATCACATGTTGATGGTTAATCAGCCAAAAAACTCTTTTTATTCACTCTTATAGGCCCAATTGTATTCCTAGATAGTGCCAACACACACTAAATGAAATATTTTAGCAGGAAAGCATCTTTCTCTTCGCACCCTTACAAGAAACCACAGTGAAAAATGGCATAGATAATGAGCTTGTTAATGAAAAGTATTAGCGTGAATGAGGTAATGGCCGAATAGTCCTAGGTAATTTCTTGAGGGTCCATTGTCAGGATAATGCTTGTTATTCTTATACCTGAATAATAGATACATATTGTTAGCATTCTTATTTCCTACAGAATGGATTAAAGATCATACCCCAAACGGAGGTTAATTTTGCTTTAATTAATTAATCAGTACTGACTCTCACTCGTAACAACTTATCATATCGTTGACAATCATAATGTAGTGATATGAAATCACAATTAGTGATATGAAATCACAATTAGTGATTTGTTATCACTACATTATCATGGACTACTCACCAAATATCAGCTGGTTCAAAATTACGAGATCTGTAAAAAAATAGACCCTTTGTGTCTTCAAAACGGGACTAAACAAATCCAAATAAAACCATCATAACCACATTAGCCAAAAATATTATTTGCACTAAAATTGAAATTCAGTTTTAGTATAGTTATATTAACGTCCCGTTTTGAAGCAACACGATGGCTAAATTGGGACGGACCTCGTAATTTTCAACCATGGTCAGGTGACGAGGACGACACCTGAGCTGGCACGCCCTCCCCAAACTTCCGCACCACACCAACGGGGGTTGGTATGGACCCCTACATATGATACAATGTGCAACAGGCCCAATACACGTCGTATTTTCAGTGGAGTCGGGTTTCGAACCTGGACCCTTTTGGCCCCAAAGTCAGGCCTTACCACTAGGCCACCGCGGCCTCAGTTGTTGTTTTAGAATATTGCTAGATTAACATGTCGCTTTAAAGACGAAGGTCCAAGTAGAAACCCAAGACGGCTGTTTATAGTTGGACCTAGCAATCAAGGCAAAATGCTTAAGGTAACACTTGTGCTAACCTCCCACTATCCATCTTTCAAGCAAAACTATAGAGGCGACATTTGCCTTCGATTACAGATGTGACAGGCACCAGACACACACACGCGACGGACTCTCAGTGGTAGAGGGTTCTGAACTCATGAATGCCCGGTCCTGAACCCGATAATGCACCAACAGGCTGGCACAGGTGTTTTAAGAATTTCTCTAACGTAAATTTATCAGCTTTACATTAGGCCTAATGGTAAGGTCTCGGCTTCGGATCCTGAGGTTTCCATGTTCGAAACCCGATCCCACTAAAGATCTGCATTGCATGTGGGCCTGTTGCACGTTAAATGATACGTATGGGAACAAACGTCCTCCCGCTTGTGTGGTGCAGCATGGAAGAAGTGGTGCCAGCTCTGGTGCCGTCCTCGTTATCTAACCACGCTTTAAAATGTTCGTCAAATGTTAATAAAACCCTGCAGACAGCGAAAGATTTGAATAGTAAAGAGATAATTAAATTAAAATGTGTAAAAGTATAAATAACTCTTGTATACAAGACACAAATACAGCAATTCTCTTTAAGCATATTTTTATGAAGCAGCCATGGTTTAAAAAATGTCGTTCAAAATGCACGAATATGATAATAAAAAGAAGCCAAAAGAATATCTTATTTGCTAAACAGCTCCTTTGAATTTCTCAGCATCGTACTTATAATCTCTGATAACTTACACTCATTTGAAGAAGATAATGTTTCATGATGGAAACTGCTAGTTTTTCCCTTCAAATTTATACACCTTTAAAGAAAATCGGCTTATTTTTCTTCAAAGCATTGCCTTTAATACGAGCTTAAAGTACACGTCTAAGATGTTATAATTTATTATGATCAGGGCTGCATTTTTATTTTCCCATTACTCTTAATCAACCTTCACATTTTAATGAAAAAAGTTTACTTTAAATAAACAAAGTATGTGCGAGGTATGGTAAGATTGTGCATGCATTAAATGCTAATCTATTGAAAAACTAGCTCACTCGGGCAACAAAAAAATCTAAAAATAAGTCCATTAATTTTTTTATTGATGTATTCATTTTTTCTGTTTTTGTTTCCCTTCAAAAATAAAGCTTTTAACGCTAATGTGAAACATTTAATTGTTTAATGTAAGAGCATAATACATGAAATATCTTTTTAGCTACACTAACATCTATAAGTAGTATATTATTGATGATTTAAAGGATTTTATAACATATTAATTTACAGATTTTAATGACAGAATAAATACTATAATCCGTGTTTTATCTTAATAAGTCGGCATAGACTCATGATAAATTATTCCTTAATGTTAAAAAACGTTATTATATAAGATCATTATACATAAAAGATGTTCCAAACTTGTGTTAATGCTCTAAATATCTTATAAATTGTTGAAATAAACTTCAGACAATAACAAAATTAACTTAGGGATTCAAATGAGTGTTCATTCATCTCGATATTGTTTATTGCATAAAAGGCAGAAATAAAGGTATTCGTAATTTTAAAATGTTTAATGCTAGAATATAATATATTTATATAAAAGATGCAAAATATAATAGAAAAACAATAAAATAAAAAACAAACATTCATATCAAATTCGAAAGGATATGAAAAAACGAATTGAAAGTATATCCGAGTAAAGTAACTCTCTGTTTTTGGTTTGGTTTGGCATTAGGGATGAAAATCAGTGTTTTAGGCCTTACGGTGTAACTGATTGCAAGAAAATGTCAAACTTTTTATATTTAGCAATTCACAATAACTTCATGTCCTGAAGAAACGTTATTGTGCTTTTATTGCGTTTTTCATTTCACATTTATACTCTTTCATTTTTATACTCTCTCTCTGTATATATATATATATATATTTACAACTTTACTAAAGATTCTAAGTAGAGTCGATTTACGAGGTATCACAATAACATGAAAAACGTAACGTAGCATATTATCTATATACTAATTATCCACGCATGGCGGTAACGCTCAAGTGGTTTGGTTTGTCTACGTGCCAAAGAGATTCAGACAAATTAGCATACATAGGGGATACTGTTTTGATTCTATGATTATTTAATATCAAATAGGAGTTATGACAGAGTTTTTTCAGCTGAGTTAAGCAGTTTCTTTTCTGTTTTTATTTTATGTTGGTTCATGGACGTGGAACTCCATTAATATCAGATAGAAGTTATACTAGAATTAATTTATTTTTCCACTTCTCGGACATCTTTATTTTCGTTTTCGTTAAAAGGGTTCTTTCTTTTTCGTACTTAATTTGGAATTGAATATTTCTAAATTTTGCATTTCATATTTTTCCTTAACAGTTCTTATACTGAAAAGCTACCTTTACTTAAAGATTTGCACTAATCAATTCAGCATTTTTTATTTTGTATTTCGTAATGCATTTTCATCTGTTAATGGATTTTCCATTAATTTTTCTCGGGAAAACGAAAGTAATTGTTAAAAATAAAGTTATTTACAAAGCGAAAGTTAGTGTCAATTGATTCATCCTTTTTGTTAACAAATCTGAGATATTGTTGGCAAGCTAAAAGCCCATATTAGACGGGCACAAATTTTCTAGTCTAATATATATTTGCACATGCTTTCTTATGCAGTGCTGTGACTTGAAATCCTTTCTCCAGCTGTAAGATGTACATTGGGTTTTTAAATTAAAGAGGCGTGGTACATTTTATGTGTGTTACACGAGCGTGAATTGACGTCCTTGATTACTACTGATCAAATGGATTTCAGATAACAAAAAAATTAATGTACTTATTTACAGAATGAAAAAAATTCAGAGTGATTATGGAAATAACTTTGCCGATATATGATCCCTTAGCATGGGGGTCATATACGGAATAAAATTTTGAATGCAGGCATTATACGGAATGAGGCCAAGTATGGTGAGAAAAACAATAGTCCACAACTCTAAGTTACTGTTACAGTGACAAAATTTCGAAATTTTCAAATCGAAACACCTACTTTTTTTTCATAGAAACGTGATCTCACAAAATGTGAAATCTCCTTTTTTTTCCTTCGTCTCTGCCTAACACACTTAAAAATGTTAAAACATACTTCAGGTAAAATTGAAATTAATTTTAAAGACAAACATAAGTAGGAGCAATTACAATAACATAATATTACTCTAAGTAAACAGTCTTATGGTCATAAGTAATGACACATAAATTAAAAAAACAGTGCAATGCTATCTGTTTTAAAAGTTCAAATATTACTATTTCAATAGTTTAGGAAGGTCTTTTGCAGCTATTGGTTTATTCAGCATTCACCACCTATCAGCATCCCCAATAAAGCACCGGAAAGTTTTCTGCACCTGTATCCACATTAATTATGTGGCACCTGATATATCTAATACTTTAAGAACCATTTTTCATAGAAATAATTAAATATCTTGCCTTCCATTCATTATGTCACTTATCATGTAGAATGCGTGGGCCTTAACGTTAATTGTCTCACAGGGTTGGATGAGTCCTCCCTATTGGGCTTCCTAGGAAATATCATTTATTTATCAAGGTGGCTGAAAAATTAATTTTAAAAGATGGTTCGAAGTAAATACTTATACAATTTAAGTTTACAATTTATTTTCGTTTCCTTCTGATAGATTCTTATTTAACAGGTTTCAAAATAGTTTATTGTTAGTCAAAAGCTTTAGTCTACTGTAGTCACACAGAAGTTAGAGAACTAATATAATATTTCACTATAGTGTAGAATACAGTTTGGTGGTTCCTTGGTACCTTCCCGTTAGGCTTCTTTGAAATTATCATTTATTTATGAAGATGGGCGACAGTTTTAATAGATGCTTAGAAGTAAATACTTATTCAATTTAAATTTATATTTTGTTTTCGTCTAATTTTGATAGATTTTTATTTAACAGGCTTCAAAATAACTTATTGTAAGTCAAGAACTTTAGTATACTGTAGTCATACAAAAAATAAGAGAAAAAAATAGGTAATAATTTAAAATAACTTTTTCGTTTAACCGAATTGACACTGAACCTATAATCATTCTAATACTTCACTGCAGTGCGGAATTCGGTTTGGATAATTCTTGATGCGCAGAAATTTCTAAAGTCTGAAAGTTTTAGACGGTTTTAAGATTTTTCTAAGACAATCAAACCGAATTAATTTATCAAAATTAAAGTAAATGCTTTTAAATTCTATTACTTTAATGTAACTCCTCTGATGTTTATATTATGATAATTATTTTAAAGTAGAGGTCATGAAATTCATGGGGAGGGGGGGGGGGGTTTATACGCCATGTAGAATTTTATTTTTCTCTAAAATTCTGACATAAAGGGTATTTCTTCTAAATCATGAAGGTTATATAAGTTTCGAGAATTTTCCAAAGGCTATAAAGTTATCTGTCTTTGCCGAAGACGACGTAAGCCTGGCCCTCGGCTAAGAATTTCGATCACAGACAGATCAAAGCAAAGTCAACAATGACTCGCTGCGTCTTATGAAGAGTTTGGTGCTCAAGATTGGCATCAAAGACAGTGTTCCTCAAACAAGCACAAAGTTGGAAATCCCGTCTAAGTCTCATCTACTGATAATTAAATGATCGATTTGCCACAGAAATATGTCAAAAATATTATTTAATGTGCAAACTCCAGTAAATGAATTTATATTTTTCTATTCTTTTGTAATATTAACTGCAATAAGTAGAAGAAGAATAAGAAGATGAATCTCAAATTAGTTTTCGAGTACAATTCAATAAACAGAAAGATTAGCAAAATACAGGGTGTCCGTAAATTATTGTGGGATTTTCCTTACCTCATAACTTTTGATTAACGAATGCGACGATAAAAATTATACAACTTACTCGGATTTCGTAAAGTACAACTCAAAAATTTCTTTTTGATCACACAAACAAAGTTAAGTAATTTCCACATGGTAACCTTTAGTTCAACTCATTTCCCCACAAGCTGTCGAAAGGTTACATGCCGCAAAAGGCTGCCATGTGGAAATTATTTAACGTTGTTTGTATATTTATAGAAACTTTTTGATTTGTACTGTATGAATATATGATAATATTTATCACCCTGTTCTTAAATCAAAAGTTATGAGGTAAAGAAACCCCGACTGTAACTTATGGACACCCTGCATTATAACATCAATAAATCCTTTCTGAGATTCAACGATGCTGGCTTAAATCAGGGTATTGTTTAGTCTGGTCCTGTTTTGTAACTTCACTATTATTTTGGGACTGATCTCGTAATTTTAAACTATAGTCAGATAACAAAGAAAATAATCTTAGTTGGCGCCTCTTTCTTTGAACTTGCCGTGAGAGAATGTTTTTCCCTGGAAATTTAATATTATCCTTCCCTCGTACAAGGAACCTTGGAGGAATCGGGTGTCGAACTAGCTATCCTCCTTTACCGGAGCCGAGATTCTGCCATAAGGTACCTCTGATTGCACTGCACATCAAGGGTACAGAAATAATTCAGTTTTTGACCAAATTTTTTATGAAGTCAGAACATTTCTTTAGCATAACATAACATAATAAATGTTAATGAAATAATAATAAATGCCAATGAAATAATAATAAATGCTAATGAACTAATAATAAATGCAAAAATGGTATTTTAATAATTAATTAGTTATTTATAAATTTGTTAAACTTTAATTAGAATTAATTTAAAATAAATTTTAGATATTTTTTAGTCAAAACTTTCTTACGTCAAGGAAAAAATGTGATAAGTAATTTATTGAATTTCTTAATTATTAAAATTTAAACAACTAATTTTAAAAAAATCAAAAACGTAGGTGATGCGAATATGTTTCACAGTACATTTTTACTTTTTCTAAGAGAGATAGAAATCAACAAATTTTAGATTTTTTACATTTGAGAGAATTGAATGGTGCAATGATGAGAATTTTAGAAATAAAATCAATAAAAAAATTCCTTGCAGTTTTAATAAATATTTTATTATGATTCATTTTTTAGGAGAAACTTCTAACAAGCAATTATATTGTTAACAGTTTCCAATTATCTGTGTAAATTCCGTTTCGATTAAATGCCTAGATTTGATTTTTTTTCATTAAATTTGTTTTTTTCTATAAACAATGATATAAACAATGAAAAATACTGTGTTTTTTAAAATTTTAAGTAGGCAGAATTTATTGAAACAACTGTAATTGTCATGTGAAAGCATTTGTATACATTACAGATTTCTTATGTTTGATAAACCCCTTTTAATGTAGACTCCTAGTATTAATTCTTCAATTAAGTTCGCCTTTCATATCAAAGATGAAATTTTAAGTTTTATTACAATTTTGAGGAAACCCAATACCTTTATAAACAATTATCTAATGTTTCAGAGAGGAATAAATAGCCAAAAGATTATCGTTAAAATTTTAGTTCATCTTTGGAAGACGAATTTACTACTAAGGGACAGAATGGAAAAAAGCAGCGCACACATTCTATGCTTCTTTCATCAGTTTTAAACTGGTTTTGTGTGTCTCCTTTCTGCTGGTACTAAAGTGGGTACCCCCTAAAAAAAACTCATCTCTGACCATGTTATTTGAAAAAAAGTTAAACAATGTTTGACGGCTTGTTTTGACTTCTTACCAGTGGTTATTTGATCATTAACTGGCTGTAATCATGGGACAAGGTAGTCCACGAAAAACAGACGTTTTATAAAGAAACACAGCCAAGCAAATTTTTTATAAAAAAATTTATTACCGTGTAAATAATCCGCATAACATATCATTTGCAAATAGCTATGCGTGGGAAATAATATCAATCAAATGATGGCCATTTAAAAAAAATTAAACGAACACAAGTTTGGGGCCATTTTAGAAAGTCTGTCTCCAGTCTTCCGACAATTTCTTCATAGATTTATATCTATGAAGAAATTGTAGATTCGATTTCGTATAGAAGTCTTCAATTCTTCCAGTGTTCACATTCATCAATGACAGTTTCACGGGAAGGTCCCATAGGTGCTCTCCTTGTGCCTCGAGACCATGGGCCTGGATTCTCAAAATCTACTCGACGTACATTGCAATGCTAAGCTGACAGCAAACTTACAACATTGGGTTGAGGAGCGGTCTCAAAACAGTTTTACACATGTGCCTTGTATTGTCAAAATTCGCACTGACCTTCATATACGTACGACCTCATGTACCTCTAAGATAAAGAAAATGATGTATGGAAAAATTTAGTGACCAAGCAGATCACTAGTTATAGACAGCGCGAGAAATTACTTGCTTAGAGAATACATTTCGAAAGAAATTCATGGATGCTTTGAACTGTATTAAGAATGAACGAATCTTGTTAAAACCACACATTTCTCTTATTAATTCCTCGTCTGGTTCCAAAGAGTTTTCAAGCATTTTTATGTCGAGAGTTGAGTTAGCGATTGCTTGAAACAATACTTGAATGCACATGATCTGACTAATTTCTTCATAGAAATATACCCCTCAAATCTCACGGGTACCAATATGATACCACACTTTTACTTCTGTACGGTGCATGGAATTAATTCAGATTATGAGTACGAGATTTATTCCAGATAATCTTCAGATATTGTCATCATTATCAAAAATAACATTACATTAGAAAGTAAACTGACCTCAGATTACAGGCAAATGACAAGCAACAGTACATGTCATATTACATCAACTACGCGTTACCTTCCTCTGTGTTCCGACATCAAGTCCTCTTTCCTCCAAATAATAATGGATTCCAAAATTAAATTGGCGGTTCATGTTTCCTGTGAGTCACTTAAATGTCAATTGAATTCATTGAAGGAATTATGAAATAAGTAGCATATCTCCGAATAACAAAATTTGCGAAGGAATGATGCTATCTCATGAAAGTTATTTTTATATTTGAATGAAATGAAGTTCATTGATTGATATTATCAATTTAAATCTTCCACAAATTTGAAATATATTTATTGACTTTTAATAAGTAGTGCGCTCGACGGTTAGTTTTGAAAAATGAAAACAAACCGTTCGTTAAAAATAAATAAAATTTATAAAAATCAGTATTATAGACGAGTTGAATCAAAGAAAAATTAATATATGGAGATTCCACTTAAACAACCGTTTTATAGAGTATATTCGCAATGCCTTTTGTGTTGACATTATGTTTTTGAATTTTTTTATTATTTCTATGCCTGATTGGAGAATACATACGTGATGAAATTTTAAAAAAATAAACTTTCAATTTTATGATTTTTTCCGATATAAAACAAATTACCTTTTCAGATGATTCATTTCTAGCGAATAAAAATGTTCAAGAAAGATAAATAAATAACATTAAATTATGTCTACTACGACAACTTTTTTTTCTTTAATCTTCTCTTACTTTAAAAAAATAAGGATGTCTGAGAGGTGATATTTATTTCAAAACTAATGTTATAAAAATACATTTGTTTATAAAACATTAGCTTCTCATTGAAAAAGGAAACGGACAGAAATTATGTAACTTTCTTTTTGCTGGAGAGCAAAAGTCTCATACGTTTTTTTCTGAGAAACAATTATTTTTAATAGTTCGGAATTTTATTACCCGTACTAGTTTCGACATTGTATAGATTTGTATAGAAAATGCAGGAAAACTAAATCTGAGAGTATCTTCCATTAGATTAAATTGTTGCTTAAGACGTTGGAAATGAACATCAAGACAAATATCCAGCCTCAGAAATATTTTCAATAATGCCATATTAAAGACGTCTTGTCTGAGTACATTGAAGAGAATGTAATTCGGAATAAACTACGCTTCTTCTGAATTTCATATTTACTGCTTAGGCTACTCAGTAATTAAATTATGCATTTCTATTCTGATGTGAAATATATTTATTAGTCTACTAGTAATGACATTTACTTCAAATATTAGTTAGCCATGCCTTTTAATTTATTTTTCGGATCCCTGAATCGTACTCCGTTCATAAATGGGCATTATTTATTAACATATTGCACTTTATTAGAGGGAAATGTATATGTTTATTAGATATTATTGCATTAAATATCTGGCAGTTTTCTTCGAAATTTAAGATATAGAACATTATTTCTTCAACTTATTAAAAAAATTCTTTTCTAATAACCATAGAGGCAGAAATTGAGTTCTAAATCGTATTTTATTCATTATTAATGAGAATAGGAAAGATTATTAAAATGGCAATAACAAGAAAGTAGAAAAATATTAATAATTAAAACTAAGGCTTCATTATTTGATTTAAAAAGTGTTTGAATACCAATTAAGCAAATCAAGTCTGATCCCTTATAGTAGCAGTAACATACATTTATGAATTTGGAAACCATGTATAATATTTTTAAGGTAGAGCATGACGAATTCTTTGTCAATTTGTATTTTTTTCAACTTTCTTTGAATTTTCCATTTACATAATGTTAAAATACAATCTATAATTCGAATTCATTTTAGTTAATTCGAAGTTAAAACAGAAAATTTTATTTTTGTATTGTATTTGTATTTTGTTTACTTCCCTTTGTTAAATACATTCATATCTAGTTTCCTCAGTAGTTGTAAGTGAATAATTCTCTTATCTGACTCGAGGACTTAAATGATGTACAATGTGTTAAAAGAAAAATCTGTCATTAATAAAAAAAATTAGTTACTTATATCGTTTATTTTGAAGTTTTATAACACCATTGCTGCATTTAATGTGCTGTATATTATTTGTTTACTACAATTACTTACTTATTTATTGAAATTATCATTTTTAAACTGAATTTTTTAAATTATGATTATTATCACTTCATTTATTAAAATTACTTACCGTTTCTTCATTAATTAATTATTATTTAGTAAAATTGCTAAATACTAAAAAATTATCTTTACTGCCAGATTTAGATTGAAAATTGTTGCTTTCTCTTGCTACGCTCATTTGAGACTCGATTTTTCTTAATTTAAAATTTTAGTCAAATTGAGTTATGATGTACCCGTCAACTTCAAACTAGAGAAGTTCTACCGTACTTTGTTGGTTTACAAACGTAACTCATTGATGAATCTCTGAATATTTAGTCATTAGTTGTCAAGTTTTGATAATTCATTTTTGTTCTTCTAATTATTCTTTTGTCAACTTGGAGGATGTAGTAGTGATAGTATAGGCCTCATAAGCAATAGTTCACGGGTTAGATTCTCCTGCAAATTTGCTAGTTTTTTGTGATGCCAAGAATTCATAGCAATCATCAGCGATTATGAAGAAAGTTCAAGTTTCTTTAACTACATAATAGACATCGTAAAAGCTCAGTTTTCTCTATCTGTTGACCATGAAAATTAGGCAATGACAACCGCCTGCGGGGATCGGCGGCTCAAGTCAGTCATCTGCACGATTCAAAATTACGATCCCACAATAGCCCTCGGTTTGTTTCTGAAATGGGACGATAATCCATCAATTCAGTTCCTCTAATTCTTTACTCTTTCTATACGGCCTTTCCACTGGTGTGGTTTGGAAATTTCGAGAAGTGGCTGCGATCTCAGTTGTCCCCCTCTCCATCTGACAACGGTTCAAATTTATATGATCCATCGGTGTGCTGGTGATCTAGTTCTCTTTCCCGCCGGTCATTGCTATGTTTTATACATATTTGGGGTAGTTTGGGTCTGTGTGGTCTTTTTCAAGGCCCATCCGTATAACTTTTCAGCTAGATGTTAAACTAGACTACTAAAAGCCTTTGATCAAATCAACGGAGCGAAATAAAATATCCACAACTTACCTAGTAGGAATCCGTCTTTACTCCACTGCACTAAGCCTGCTCGATTGCCAACATGACAGTGGAGCTCAGCCGTTCTACCAGCTACAACTGATGTATCATGAGGCTTCACGCGGAAATACTGTTGACCTAAAATCACTGCAACGAAAAAAGTGGTATTATAAATTAACTATGTTTGCTGCTCATAATTTTTAGCAAATATAACACTTCACATCAATATTATAATTGTGTTTAGCAATTATAACTTGGAAAAATTAAACATGTTAAAACATTTTATGTGAAAATATAACTATTAGATAGGTTTGTGAGACTTATAATAAATTTCTAACATCAAATAACTTAAAGGTTTACGCGAACCATTTATCGCTTTCGTGTGTACATTTGATGGTTCATTAAATTTAGATTATTAATATCTACAGAAAAATGAAAAAATAATGCTAGGAATTAGAAGATAAGTTAGCGGAAATAGAAAATTTTATCTAAATTTTATATTTCTAATAAAAAAGAAATCGAAAATAATTATCGGTTTAAGCGAATACGAAAATTCTATAATGATATTTTCAACCTGAATTCATTCTGAGGTTCTAAAAGAATATCTATGTTTTTTTCTTTATTTTCGTTAGCTTAACATTCAAACAAAACATTCTAAGCCAAATAATTATTTATTTTCAAAAAGAGATCCCAAAACACATACGAGTTTTCAAAATTTAAAAAAGGGAGACTTTCTATAGACCGAGTTTAAAGTCGCTAATCTAATAAAAAAAGTTACAATATTTTCTTCCTGGTTATTTTGGAAAGTTTTGCGACTAGGAATATCTTCCAAGCCATATTGAATTTTAAGCGATCAATCCAGTTATTGCTATTTCTGTGTGTATTGATTTATCCGATTTACGAATTTAAAATGAAATGACATACATGTATTCATGTTTTATTTTATTCTTATTGATATCCTATAGTCATGGATTTTCCTGTCTATACAAATTGTCCCCCAGTTGCCTACACATTTATTTCCTGAGGACACAAATGTGTAAGGAGTTGAGAATCAGTACTTTAAGTAATCAATTTCGCGGTGTGTTGTTTTTTATTTTGGTTCCAGTAAAAGAATTCCATTCACATTTTCTTTTGCGCAGCTATTAATATAGTAAACAAGTATAAAATACGAAAATAAAATAACAGGCAATTAATTAACAAATCATTTGATAGGTTGCTTTATAATGAAAATTCCAATAAACACACATGAATTTTCACATAGTAACCAAATATTTTAAGAAAAAATGTGTAAAAATTAATGTCATGTAATCATTTTTCTATCAGTATTAAGAAAATGAGCTTTCTAAAAAGTAGATAATTAAAAAAAGTTTTGATTCCACATATATAGTCACAGGCATTTAATAATCCTGCATTTTTACATTACGAAAGGAATATTCATATTAGATTATTTACGTAAATGTTCCACTAATGTTGTGACTAATTTGCAGGAAAACAGAAAATGTTTCATATTCAAATCTTGGAATGCAGCATTTTCTAACCTTGGAACACAACCTAACAGTTCTAAAACCAATTTCTAACGTAATTGTCTTAGAATGCAACCATTTCAAGGTAAAGTTTAGTTAAAATATTGTTATTGAGGATTCGCATGGAAATAAGTGTCCGTGGTTATATTACTTCTATGTTTTCAAACAGAAAAAAGCAAATAATCTATCATAATTAGAATATTATTTTTACAACATAGTTTTCAGTTTTAAAAGTGTCTCTATTTTTAGAAGAATATAACGAGAATTCCGTCTTTAAATCTATTTTTAAAAACAATTGAATGCACAAGTACTTTTCTACTTCAAATTTAAAAAAATCTGTATATGATTTTGAAAATAAGATAATTACTTCTGAATCTCAATGAAAGGCACAGTTGTGAACAGATTCACAAATTCATCTTCATTTTAGTATGTTAATATAAAAATATAAATAGAATTCTCTATTATCCCAAAGACCTTTCATTATTTATCCAAAATTCTTATTAGTTATCTCGTTGTTTATCTGACAGTCAAGTAAGTGAATTCCTGAAGTTATCCGTTAATGACTTCATAAAAATGTAAATGCATCGATTTAACGTGTGCTTATAAAGAGGAATCTTTTCTTCTAAAAAAAGGATTTTGTGAAGAACCAGTTATATTAATTGAGTAAAATGCATTAATAAAGTTCCGAATGAAAGATTCTGAGTTCATGGAAGATAATTAGACGCATTACGTTGGTGAGTTAAAGCAATGAATGTTTAAATATATATAATAATGCGATGTATTGTTAATGTTTAAAAAAACTAGAAAGAGGGAAATATTTATTTTCTGTTATTAATTAAAGAATGTTTGTTTCATTCATTTTTTATTTTATTTTACGCTTTTCAGGAATGCTTGAGGTGAAATTAATATTTACAGCCGGAATGGAAGTTCATTAAATTAATGCAATGAAAGACTTTTATTGCAATCCATTTCTATTTCCGTCATATGATGCATTTTCAAGTAATAACATAACTTTCCGATTTCCTTAAAAATGTATCACTGTTTGAACTTCGTCCTCTTTAATATAGATATTCATAAAGTCATAAATATTTATATTTTATTGTGTGGTAAAAAGTTCTTCCATAATCAAAATGCATTAAATATTACCTTTGCTTGATTAAAGCTAACCACAATAACACTTTGTTGAATAATTTATATTAAAACTAATTTTCAAGTTAATTTAAAGATTCGTATTACGCAAATATTTGATTAAACCTCAACTGCAACTACATTAATCTAATCCTCTACAGAAACGGATGTTGATGTCTATTTTGCTATTTTCAATCCTGAGTGTGTGCCGAAGGATAGCACTGACTCAAATTTGCTTCAGTTTAGTGAGATTAATATCACTTGTTGAAGCGGCAGGTGAGCTATTTTGAAACAGACTTTACGGTTACTAACTGTCGTTTGATTTTAAAGAAGGCATCTGAACAGACACCCAGGTCTCTAAACTCTACTCCAAACCAACTTAAAGGCATTTTTACCCACATTTCAAAAATTTTAATAACACATTTATATTATTGCACTAAATAGTCGAATTTAATTTTTTAATTTTAATGAATATCTTCTAATTTTAATGAATCAATTAAATGATAATTAATATCTGAATGTATTAAGATAGTTTATTGACATTTAGAACACAACTGTACAATGTTTCAAAAGTCTAGCACATCAGGAATCCATCACATATTTCTACTTTTACAAACATAATCCAAGTCAGGTTAAAAGTGTATAAAGAGGCAACATTTATTTCAGCAGTAGCAATAATGAGAAAATCTTAGTCAGGGATTGAAAATATATTACATATTTTACAATTATATTTAATAAAATCTTAATATTCTTAGACTTTTATTCTTAAACAATTAAAGATCAAACGATTATTAAATACAGGGTTCCCAATAAATTCCCTTATCACCCTTTTAACTACCGAAAGGCTGCAGCTATCTTCATAAGAGTGGTGTCTAGGTATGGTAAAGGGACTATGTGCTATTGGATGAAACCACTTACAGCGCATCCAGGTGGAAAACGGTGGAGTTAGCGTTATTATCTCTAAACGGTAAGAGATAGAGGGAAAAAGTAAATTGCAAAGTTGTAGAGCATCATCTATTTAGTACAAAAAAGACACCTTGTGGACGTAAATGCTTGGAAATTAACAATTAAAACACGTATTTGTTTGTTCACGATTTCTTACACTGACACGTGACAAAACATTCGTAGAAAGAAAAAAAAAACTAGCTATCACAAGATACCTTTTTCCAAACTTCTCTCCGTCAGCTAGAATATACATCTGGACCCTTGCCTGAACTTCACGTTGCACACGGTGTAGCATAGCGGGTGTCAAACAAACAAACAAATTTACATTTTAAGCGTTCTGTTTTTAGCATTCATGACCATAAGGTCTCTTTTTGTACTAAATCGATGATTTTCTACAACTTTGTAATTTACTTTTTTCCTCTATCTCTTTAGATATAATAACGCTAACTCCACAGTTTTCCACCAAGTGGCGCTGTAAGTGGTTTCATCTTGTAGCGCATAGTCACTTTACCATACCTAGATACCACTCTTATGAAGATAGCTGCAGCCATTCGGTAGTTAAAATGGTGGTAAGGGCACCCTGTATAATCAATGGATTAAACATATAATTATGCTGGTATCATAAAAATATAAATGGATCATAAAATTTTAATCGAAAATATACCCCACAAGCGTGTTTTCTGATGATGTTCCATTATTAGGTATTAAAAATAATAAGATAGATATAATGATTTATCAGTATATAATAAAGATTACAATTTTGTAGCAGGTATACACACACAACACAATACATAGAAGTGATTTTTTTCTTAAAATCAATTCCCTTTACCCAAAATGTAAACAAAATTATCATTTTTCAAGATGTAATAAGTCATTATGATTTTCGTAAAGTAATAGCAAGAGGCAGCGCATTGTACTTACAGAAATAAATGTTATGAAAACATGTTGCTATTATGGTACAAAATAACAAATTTTAATTAAATAAATAACCCAGATAATGCTTTAGTTTTATTTTCAACTCAAACTGCTTGAAAAAATTATGAGAAAGGTATCATACGTTAAGAAATTTTAAGTGGATTAGAGGAGGAAAAGTATCCCAGGAACTCTTAATGCATGGATATCTAAATGGATCTGACTAAAACTTTTGATGATGAAAGATGCAAATATGTTTCTCATTTTCTTTTAGTTCACAAAGTCTATTTACACACAAAATATTTTCCATTTTACATTATTTTAATCTTTTAAGTACAATTTGTTTTCGCTTATCTCAAACAGATAAAGCTTTTTCTTTTTTGAGTTCTTTCCGTTGTTCTTAATTTTTCCGGAAGTATTAAAAGAATTAATTTTAATGTTAAATTGGATAATATGTAGCGTCACAAGCGCAGTTGGGTTATTTATACTAGAAGATGATTTTTAAAAATAGAAATGTAGTATTGGGCATCATAAGTTTAAAATATAAAAGCATATGTAGGAATTTTGTGGAATGCTATATGTATGGATTCAGAAAAGAAATTTAAATAATGGAAATTGTAAAACATCGTGTAAATAACTTTTGTTTTGACATCACTGATTAAATGATTAAATTTATACTGTTACAAAATTTAAATTTTATACCAAAATACACCTTTTAAACTGATCCTAATTTTTTTACTTGAAGTTTCAAATGTTCTTTTTTATTGTTATTGTAAATAATTAATTGTTTGCATATGTTCAAATGATCTTGAATGTTAATATAAGACATGCTCGAAAGTAATAATTACTGGAATTTTATCGCAATGTCCTATGGAGTCGATTCCCGTGACGTCACAGTTCCATGAAAAAGGCAATTATGCAAATCATTTAATATCTAACTGTATGTTTTCTTACTTTGAGTTATGACGTCATATTCTTAACATACGGAAAGGTACGCTGTGGATTTCAGAATTAAATCTACGTGGCTCATTTGACGAGTACTATTAAGTGACCAGGAAATGAATTTTGGAATCAATTGCAAATATTGAAAGAAGAAAAAGAACACGATGGCAATATGCAATTAGATGTTCAGCGACTTGCTAAGCGCCATTTTTTCAGGTGGCTGTGACGTCACATGAACTTACTTCCTTTCACTTTGGTGCAACATGGCCAAAACTGGACCATGCGTCATAAAACTCAAACGCACCCACTTGCACCCTTTCGCTTATTACTAAACTGTAAAATAGCGAATTTCAAAGAAAATAGATATGTTGAAATGAAAAAATACAAATATATATTCAATTAATACTCTATTATAATATGATCATGATTCATTTCCTGACTCAGCCATCAGCATTTAAAATTGAGTTGCTTCATAATTAATTAAAATTTGCAAGCTATTTTATTTTGAACTTAATTATAGTAGTATGCTGGCAGTTATCTGTAAGATGATCATCAATTTTAAAATTTCAGAAAATATACTGGTAAAATACAATGAGGACATTGCTAATTTAATTAACTTTCCCGTGAAACAGAAGAGAGTATTGAAAAGTACCAGGCCGAGTATAATAATCTAGAAAACTGTATTAGATTCAAAATGAATAATTTTTTCAGGTATTATTATGTAAATTTTACACTTGATTTTGTTTACACCAAATTTTATGTGTTTACGTCAGTATGAGTTGAGCCCATTAAATTAAAAAGCTTGTTAAATTTTAGTACTTTTCAGGAAAAGAATGTATGTAATAGGAAACATTTTGTTACATTTTAGTACTTTTCAGGAAAAGAATGTATGTAAGTAGAAAAGTTTTGTTACATTTTAGCCCTTTCCGGAAAAAGAATGTATGCTACAGGAAAAATTCAACTCTATTAGCTCTTTACAGACATTTCAGCTCTTTAAATAATCATATTTGTTGCTGATCATACAGTTATTCTCACGTTCCGTGTCATAAAATCTCTCTTGGATAAATGATGGCTAGAAAATTTAAATACGTGGATTACCAGTCCTGTTTACAATCTAATCTTTTATAAATGAACAATTTTATTTCGGTGCTTCTATCTTATAGGGCACTTTTTGGTGCATCAGATTGAATTTTATTAGTATCCATCTTCATCATTACTTTTAAAATTCCACATTTTAATAAAAAACTTTATTTTTTTATTTTTCCATTCGGGTAAATTCATGTGATGCAACAGTCACATGTGAGTTTGTATTAGGCATGCAGTTTGACATGCCTAATAATGTATGCCATATAACACATTACTCACGTTGCCTTAGGCTATGCTTTGATGTCCCACGCTGTTAGCTTTAAAGCTGGACATTCGCAGCGACACCGCACCAAATGGTGTGGACCGTAGTAAATGCCAAAATCCTGTGAAAATTGGTCTCGATGTGGCCGAAATATTTGGATTTTCATCCGGTTCCGCTTTCCATTCGGCACGTTGACCATAAAACTGAAATATGATCGTGGGTAAGGAGAGCGAGCCACTTTCACAAAAGCGAAACCCCGTTTTGAAAGCGGGAGGAGGGGTAGGCACAATAGCCGTAGGGGATTGAATTAACCGGTTGTGTGGTTTGAGTGGAGCCTCCATGAATGACCCACCTAAATCGATGAACATTGGAACGATGTAATCCTGAATATTGGAGCGATGCTCTCCAAATGGACTAAAAAACTCCCTTCGTAAATATCCCACTAACAATGGGCACTGCTTTATAAAATCAAATCAACGAGGTGAACTTGACAGGTGCCAAATGAGCGAGAATTCATTGAAGATAAATGAAAGTCATATTTCATTCTCATTCATAAGACTTCCTTATACACTGAAGAGTTAAAACATTATGACCATCTACTCAATAACGCGTTGCGTCTCCTTTGGCCTTCCAAACAGCTGCAACTAACCTGGGCATAGATGTCACAAGTTTTTGGTACATGACTGGAGACAGATTGTACCAAATGTCTAAGAAGCGGTCACGTAAAGTCGAGATATTCGGACATGGTGGTGTTTGAGCTCTGAGCTGCCGCTCCATGACATCCCAAATGTGCTCCATCGGATTAAGATCCGGCGAGTTAGGTGGACAGGACATTAAGTGGAATTCATTAGTATGCTCCTCGAACCACTCAAATATAATCCGAGCCTTGTGACATGGGGCGTTGTCCTCCTGGAAGATTCCATTTCCAGTTGGGAAGACAAACGCCATGTAAGGGTGCAACTGATCTGCAGTGATGTTCAGATAGTTCGCAGCTTTCATGGTCTGTTCTGCCATAACTACGGATCCCAGAGCCTCCAATGAGAACGTCTCCCAAAGCATAAAACCGCCACCACCAGACTGTGTATGACCTGCTGTACAAGAGAGGAGACACTGTTTGCCTGGCAGACGGCGTACCCTGACACGACCATCGACGTGATGAATGAGAAATCAGGATTCATCCGACCAGGCAACTCTCTTCCCCTCATTCATGATCCAATCTCGATGTTCCCGGGCCCATTGTAGGCGTAGTTGACGATGACGCTTGGTCAACTGAGGCACACGAGTGGGACGTCTTCTGCACAGTCCCATATCCAACAGTGTCCGCTGAACTGTGTGCTCCGAAACACTTGCGCTTGGACCTGCATTGTATTGAGCTGTCAGCTGAGCCACTGTCTGGTACCGATTTTGCTTTACCAAGCGGGACAGTCTCCGACGTCCTTTTCCTTTGATGACGCGTGGACGACCAACACCTTGACGTCTACTGCTGGTGTCACCGTCATTTATCCACTTTGCATGAATACTAACAAAGGCAGATCGTGAACAACCTACCAGTCGTACAGTTTCGGTGATACTCATTCCGAGTCTTCGGGCCATTACGATTTGCCCTCTATCAAATTCGCTTAGATCAACAACCTTTCCCATCACTCGCAAAAATAAGTGCAAGAATGATTACTTACCTTCTCCAACAGCAGTTAAATACCATTCTCACTTAACCATGTGCCCTCCACGTCATCCAGACGAGTTCATTGAAAAATGTGGGGATGGTCATAATGTTTTGGCTCGTCAGTGTAATTCGCTTTGGACAAATATAAGTGTATTAATTCATTCATTAAGAGTATTGTTACTGCAATATAACATTAGTCATTCGTTATTTTGCTGTATCAATAAGATTTGAAATTCTTCCCTATGTTTTCTCGCACTCGCGGTAAAGGTTTAAAAATATAATTATTTTAAGCTTTTATTGTTAGTGTGAAAAATACAATCAAATACAGCTTGAAAATGCAAATCTTAATCCACCAGAGTTTTAAAAAGCACAATGGAAACTAATTTTGGAAGATAGTATAATGTATTTAATGATACATTTTTCCATTTCTAAGAAATACATCTTAGAAATCTCTCCTAGTAATTTTATATTTGAAAATATCCTTTATAGATCTGAAAAATACATTTTTGAATGTCGTAACTTCAATCTTTATTTTTTACTTTAATAATAATAAGTAAGAACAGACAAACGCTAAAGTTAAATTTTAATAGTGATACAATAATAGAAGAATTACATTAAGAATTGCGCAGGATTAAATATGGAACCAATTACGGAAATTCAAAATCAAACTGGAGTTGAAAAATGCTATTTTACTCTACGTTTATGAAGAAATATACCTTATGCTAAAATGCATTTTAATCCATAAGATATTTCTGTCCTTTTCTCCATTTTCAATTCGTATCTTCTGAATTCTTCGGCTGATTATATTTACATTTTTTGCTAAGAAAGAATGTTAAATATTTCTGGTATAATTTTATTTTAAAATAATGGAAACAATATAAATATAAAAGAAATATTCTTCGAAAACTGAAGAAATAAGAATGAGAAATGGAAATTAGCAATATCTAGTGTATAAATTGAATCTGAATTTTTTCAGGTATATTTTGTTGGATTAAATATCATGTAAGCAGTTAGAAAACAAAGCAAACACAAAAGGATCTTATAAAACATTTTTATTTGAAAAACATTCGTGGTATTTTTGAATGCACTCAGAAATTAGTTTCTATCAAATTTTGGGAATTAGGCTCCATAATCCTAATTTCTTCAAACATTTTTTTCAAAAAGAAAAAAAGTTAACTGTATTGCATTCTTCTTACCTTTCATCTATTTTATTTACGCATTTTAATATGCAGCATGAATTATTCATATTGTTTGAATAAAATCGTGCAGATAAGTGTTTTCACTCATTTATTTCATGCTAAAGTAAAATATTTAAATATTTATCCAGTGCATGTATTCCGCTTCACTTAATATTCTTTTCTAAAGATTTTTTTAATTCTGAATATTTCTTGTTTATAAATTAGAACAGTAAAAGTCAATTTTAATTAAAATAAATCCAATAACTAAAATATTTTTGCAGAATAAAGTATAGAAACCGATAGAGTGATTTTGTATTTTAGACCTTGCTTCATCAATCGTAATTCATACAGTTTCGAATAAAATCTTGCCACCTTGATGCAAATTTTCTTTGCCAAAATTTTTGAGTCGTTAATGCAAATCATTCATTTCAATTCAGTTCATGACGTGAACTTTAATGAATAACAACTTAAAACGTTAAAACTAGTTGAAGTATTTTAGTAAATATTTAATAATTTGAGTCATGATTCTCTTAGCCTTGCAGCAGGTGCGCGTATGTGAGAGATACGCTAGAGAATAATTCCGTTTTATATCTTTTTACCAGTGGGGATATGAAAGCATGAGCTTGACTATTGCTCCAGCTTTTGACAAACTTTTAGTCATCGTTTGGAATTCGAGGCGTTAATAAGAGATCATGCGAATATGTTGCTTGTAATTCAGAGATACTGGCGACTGTTGCAATGAAATGACTATAAAACTGACATCTTACTTTTTATATAAAAATGTCATTGTGTTTTTTACTTCAATATTGTCTTAACATTTTTATAATACAAATGTAAATATTCAATTTGAAATATTGGCAATTTCATTTATTTTATTTTCACATCATTCAGCTAAATCTTTGGTCAATTTATATTGTTTTTGTGTTTGTGTTTACACTTTTTTCACTCCCTTTTAAATAAAAATTGTTTAAAATAATTGTACTTATTAACCCTTATCGAATCAAAACCTTATTTTAATAATTACCCTCTTAAAAATTCATATTTTACAAAAGCATATCTAGGAAATATATGCGACTTTTCATGTTGGTACAGAGGGCGCGCCTGATGGAAGGTTAATATGAATTGCGAAAGGCAAAGTTAAGATGCAACGATCTCACAATTGTATGGGGCATTGGTGGCTTGGTAGTCGAACCTTGGCTTCGGGAACAGAACATTGATGATTCTAGACCACTTTCACCGAAGTTTATCTGTGTATGTGGGAATGATTTTTTTATTTAAACCCCCACCGGTCCGGCCTACCCGAAAGGGTGTAAGGCCTTTAGTAAACCGGTGGGGAATTATAAAAGCAATACAAAAATAGCAATATGACATGACACACAAAATCATCACAAACACATCACAGAACGTTACAAACATTACAAAAAGGGACAACAACAAAATAAATAAAGTAACATAAAAAACAAACAAGAGAAAAAAAACAAATTAAAAGTACGCCACTGAATAGACTGAAGTGTTAAACTTGGAGAGAACCATAAATTAATTGAATTCTGTTTGATTTATATCACCATATCTGGAACCAAAATTAAAAATATTCAAAACACTTAAAAAGAAGAGCCCCCAGTATGCATCCAAATGAGCAAAATAAAAGCACAAGCTCAGTACAAGACACCAGTAAAAAGAAATAAAAAAGGCAATAAAAAGTATCATTAAAAAACCCACGAATGAGCATCAAAAACAGACCCCGTGGTCTCTCACCAGTCTAGAAAACAATAAAATCCATCTAAGTACACGTCAATCAAACAACAAAAATTCAAGAACAGAAACAACAAACACCCAAAAACAAGAAAAGCAAACATAAGGCCACCAAGCGGGCCCCCCCCCCCCCTCCAAGGGCGAACGCCCAACAAAATGTAGGACAATAAAACATTCCAACAAGTCCAGGATTAACCTAAAAACAATATAATCAGTTAAAATTAACTACGTAAATAAAGTGTTAAAAACTTAGGGTAGGGCGCAGGGACAACCCACTTAAATTGGTGTTGAGGTAAAAGAGTAAAGATATCTTAAAATAATTTAAAAGCAATTTCACTCCGAGGTCTTTAATGATTCACAAATGTTGTTGCTAATAGCATATGCTTTCATTAATTTATTTATTGCAATTTTATTATGCATTAAATTTTTAAACCATAACTTTTTATTTTGCTCTGCAGGCTTCTTGAGGTGGAATTCTTTGGTGAGCGTGCAGTCAAATAAATAATGATCTGAATCACCCACCTGACCACAAGAACAACTTGGGGAATTCAATAAATGGAATCTATGTAAATAGGCCGGAAAAGGACCATGCCCACTAAGAAAATATATTAAATATTTATTAACGATTAAAAATTTTTTGTCCACTTTGTCCATGAATGTCCTGACTCTAATAATAGAACTTGAGTTGTATTGGTTCCAATAATTTTCCCATTCATGAATTATAAACTGTTTGATTTTAAATTTGACATATGAATATGGGGATGGAAGATCTATATACTGCCCTATTGTTGTGGCCAATTTTGCCTGACGATAGGCCCGCTCGTTGCCTGGATTACCGGCATGAGCTTTCACCCAGGTCAAGCTAACCAACAGTCTGGAACTATAAATCTTTTCTTTAATACTATTTACAAACTCTGATTTGGGCTCTGCGCTCTTAATTGCTTCTATTGAGGACTGACTATCAGTATGGATATTCACCTGTTTATTATGCTCTAGAGCTCAGCCTGCAGCGAAACCAGTAGCCACCAACTTGGCCTGAAAGACGGAATTTGTTGGATTCAGTTTGTATAAGAAGTCTTTATATGGTTCGGTGTTTTTAAAAATGCACACGGCGAATCCGGTTTCATTATTGATTCTGGATCCGTCCTTGTACACATCATAAGTATTATCATTTATCTTACCAGTTAGCTCTAGTTTTTTTTTCGGGTGGTATTTCAGAAGTCCTTATAAATTTGTCAATTTTATTAATGTTAAGTAAAAGTTGAGCTTCGCTAGAGCGCATCACCCAAATCTGGAACTTAAGGTACATAGCTCTGGCTACAATGTGAAGCGGGGGAATGCCAGTCAGGACATTAGTGGAGTTGTCCTGTAAGCCTTAGTAAATTGCACTAAGAAAATTCTTTGAATGGAGTGTAGACGCTTGGTTTGAGTCGTGTTTAAGGACCCTCCCCAAATTCCTGCCCCGTAAATAAGGGCTTTCTCTATAACTGTATCATACCAATATTTAATTAAATTTTTGTCTACACTCCAATTTATCTTTATAATGTGGTAAAAATTTTTAGTTAAAATAAAAGCCTTATTATGTAAGTTTAAAATATGGGGGGTCCATGTTAACTTATCGTCTATCAAAATCCCCAAATATTTAATAGTGGCAGCTTTTTTAATGGTTTTATTATTTAAATAAAAACTAGGAGGTCTTTTTTGAGTAGTAGATTGTCCCGACCCCGGTCCGCAGGTGATTTGTGCCCTGTATGCTATGGCCCGGCATTTCTCTGTGGAAAGTTCAAGTTTAAGGCTTGATAGTTTTTCGGATATCCTTGTCAAAAAGTCATTAGTGTTATTCTCCAAAATTTCTCTTGTCCTGCCCCAGATAATAAGCGCTAGGTCATCTGCAAAGGGTTGAATATATCCATTTTCACTTTCGATCTTAAGAACTTCACTGATATAAAATGCCCAGATGGCGGGGCAAATAACAGAACCTTGGGGACATCCCTTACAATATTGATTGTCTAATTTTAAAACCTCGTTCACATGTGAACTTATGCGGTCCTTGAGATAAGAAAGTAAAACATTTTTATAAAACCTGGGGACTCCTTAATTCTCAAAATGGTAAATAACACCGACCAGTCCATATTATCAAATGTTGCTTTAATGTCGAGGGAAATTAGGGCAGTGTGCTCCTGTGTTCTGTGAAGCTTCATGATATTTATTAGATCATTAATGGCGATTTCGCAGCTTCTGCCCTCTCTAAAGCCATATTGTTTATGATTAATAATATTATTTTCCCTCGACCAGCATTGAAATCTATTTAAGAAGAGTCTCTCCAATATTTTTCTAATTGTTGGGAGAAGACAGACTGGTCAATAAGAAGAACATACGCCAGGGTCCTTTCCATCCTTCAACAGGAAGAAGACCCTGGCATTTCTTAAGCATACTGGAAAATAATTAAGTTTAAAACAAGTGTTAAAAACATTCAATAAAAAGTTTTTATCAAACTCAAAAATATAAGTCCAGATCTGGTAATTTATTTGATCCAGGCCCAGAGCCTTGCCTTTCTTTAAATTTTTAAAAACCATCTCAACTTCTTTAATTTTTAGAGGAGTAACTTCTTCAATAATTGGATTATAAATAGTATTAAAATCAATACCCGGGAAAAATTGGTTCATAATAAATTTCATTTTTTCTGTAATTGTACTATTGGTATTATTATCTAAAATTATTTCTGGATCTCCTTTAGATTTTATTTTGCCAAATGCCAATTTAAACAAAAAACCAAATTTTTCATTATAGGTTTTGTAATATTCTTCCCAGGCTTTTCTTTTCGTTTCCAAAAGAAGTTTTTTTAAAAACAAGCTCTTTCTTTTTTATAAGCAAGATCCGCGGCCTGGATGATTTCTTGAGTGGTGTCAACATTCCTTTTGAGGCGGTTAAATTTTTTATAGAGTTTACCTACTCTATTTCTAAGCACACTCAATTCTTTAGTCCAAAAACGAAACTTTCCAGGGGTTCTTTTTGGTTTCTTTTTAAAAGTTTTAAAAGCGCAAGCTGAAACTATTTCAACAAATTTATTAAAGAATTTATTAAGTTCAGTTGCGCTCTGTATTTTAGCGCAATCGTTTTTAAGTTGGTTAAAATGATTTCTGAAGTTAAAAATAAATTTTTTGAATCCAAATCTAGTTTTTAAATAAAAAAATATTTTCTTGTAAATCCTCTATCTCTAGCTTTATATAAATATATTTATGGTCACTAAGGGATATAGTGTCCAGTGCACCCCAATTTTTTACATAATGTTTAATAGAAGAGTTTATTACTGTTAAGTCTGGAAATCCCACCCAGATAGCAAAGAAAGCTTGTCTGAAAGGCTTTGGAAACCTTGTCGTCGGCAAGGGTAAAGGGTTGTCACAAAGGTTTCCATGACAAGGGTTGAACCTTTCGGCAAGGTAAGCGGAAAGGTTCGTTAGTCAACAAGAAACAATGTTTTCTATAAGGTTTGCATTAAGATTTCCCCAAGCTTTTATTACAAGCTTGTTTTAGGCTTTCCTCAAGCTTGTTTCAGGCCTTTCAAAAGGTTGTTAAGAGCCCTCCTTCGGCGGACAAAATAGAGCTCCCCTTCCCCCTCCGAAGCCGTAATCTTACAGAAGGGTCCAACCCCCTTTTTTTCACCCCCTCT
Organism: Araneus ventricosus; assembly: GCA_013235015.1. Classification (NCBI taxonomy): domain Eukaryota; kingdom Metazoa; phylum Arthropoda; class Arachnida; order Araneae; family Araneidae; genus Araneus; species Araneus ventricosus. The sequence goes on from BGPR01000006.1 coordinate 1,152,059, forward strand.
CTTCAAAGCCAAAGAGAGGGGTCCAAACCCTCTTTTTTCACCCCCCTTCAAATCCAAACAGAGGGGTCCAACCCCTTTTTTATCCCCTTCTTCTGACGTCATCTGGAATGTCAATTAATTGTGGAAATCTTAATTATTAATTTCAGTTAGTTTGATTAATCTAATTTTTAATTGAACTTACTTGTACGATTAGATTGTAGATTGTGACAAAATTTCAAATTCCTCTCAGCCGCGGATCGAACTCGCGTTCCTAGAGGTAGAAAGCAAACGCAGTAACCATTATACCGGACGAGGCTACACACGATAGGACAGGTGGTTAATAAAAAGCTTTCTTACGTCAATTTTGAGGGAATTGTTTCCGAAACAGTTTACGCGGATATGCTTTCGCAGACTTGTTGTTCAAACCTTGTCGGTGAGGTAGTTCATAAAAAGCTTTACTATGTAAACCTTTCGGCAATGGTTTCCGAAACAGTTTTCGCGGAAATGCTTTCGCGGACAGCCTATGGAAAGTGAAATGGCAACCTTTCCGCAACCTTCTTTGCTATCTGGGCACATGTCTGGAAGAAATAAATGTTGGTCCATAAGATTTAAAATTACAAATATTAAGATTATTGATGGCCACAAACTCGGCAAACATTCGACCTCTTCGTGTGTCAGAGCTGTAGCCCCATTCCCTAGATTGACAATTAAAGTCACCCACCGAGAGATTAAAGGAATTTTTAAAGTCAAAGTCCTTCAATTCCTCCAGAACTGTTTCGATATCCTCTCTAGGTGGGAAATAGGCATTTGTAAGATTTAAAATAAACCCATTAAAATGAATTTCAGCAGTAGAAGTATACGTAGTTTTTGATTTAAAATAGGAGTGTAAATTGTTATTCAGTATATATAAAATTGCCCTTTTATTTCCAGACATGAAAGCCTTACAAGAGAAATTTGCCCCAAGGGGCTCCCCTTGGATAACGTAGGGCTCTTGGACAGCCAAAAAAATCTAAATTCATGTCCCTAGCGACCTGAAAATCCTGAGTGTGCGCCGCCAATGAATGGTTCACATTAATTTGAACACCACAAAGACCATTCGACATAGTCGGTCCTCTCCATTAGAAGTTTTTTTTTGTTTTTCATAACATTTACATTTTTTATCCAGGGCGCTGTGGTTAGTACCATAATTAACACCATATCTTTTTCTAGCCAAGGAACAATGGTAACATCTATAAATCCTACAATTGTTGTGGTTATCCTCATCAGTCTCACTCTCACCACATCTATCACATCTAGCGGGACTATCATGTGCCTCACAGTATTTGGCCGTATGGCCGTAATTTAGACAGTGTCTACATTGTTTAACATTTATAAATTCTGCGAAATTAAATCTACGAAATTTAAAGTAAATTCCCTTCTTAGTCATTAGGGTAGTGAAGATGGAGGGGCTGACCGAAAGTACCCAGTGATTAAAATTTGGATTTCTTGCTGGGATTTTGAAGTTAACGTTCACTAGAGGTTCGTTTTTTTGTAGGCCAGAAAGATGTTCTTTGCCAAAATGCCATCTAGTATATCCTTTTCGTTTTCAATGCCTTTATCAATATTGTAAACTATTACTTGCGGAATTCGTCTGCGTGGGATGTACAATTCAAAATTGTCAGAAATCTCATTATCGCTTTCCAAGCTCAGCTTGATTGCTTGAACCTCGTTTTCATCCGCAACGGCAATCTTAACTCCACCCTTTTTATTTTATTAGTAGCCCGAATTGTTTCTCCTTTCCAAGGTTTTTGTGATTAAGTCTTTGTTAACATTATAATCTTGCCTATCAGGCACCTTGGGTCTAATTAAGATAGCGTATTCCGCATCAATTCCCGGCCTTTTTGGTATCAGTAGAACGTTGTCAGGGTCTTTCCCTGGGTTTCGAATCATACCATTGGTTCTCAGTGCCACTTGGGTATATGAGTTTGAATTGATGGTTGTAGCGTTTCCTCTAATCTCTTCTATTAATTGATTGTTGTCTTCCTTGTTTCTAGAACAGACTTCATCCAACAGATCTCTTTTAATTTTACCACTGAGTCTACTCACCATTTCCTCATGAATCCCTTCCATCCTAAGTATCCCCTCTCTTCGCAAAGTCTGAACTGCGTCCTGTCTCTCTTCAAGTCGAATCTTAAGACAGTTATTTTCCCTTTCAAGCTACAACAGCCTTGCCTTCATGTTCGCTAAGTCATTGTTAGTTGTTAATTACTGTAGCCAATAGTTTTCGTTTCTTAAACAATTGATCCTCGAACATAGTTCTCTTATTAAATTGAGAAAAATTTAAAGTGGCTCTCAATAATTTCGTTTCAAAGTAACGGCCCAAATTGTTTTTTATCTTTAGTTAGACCATCTGAGTACCTCCCAAAAGTTTTTGATCATCAGTTTGATCAAAAGTTTTTGATCATCATATCATCGACCCCATCCACGAATTCATTCCTATCAATTTTTGATATAATTTCCACCACTCCGTTGGGAATTGGATCTCCTGTTGTTCTAGTTGTTCGCTTAGGCGATTTAACAAATTCTCCTGCCGATGTAGATGGCTTTTCATTGGATTCACTCTTATTGGTCTTCTCATCTCCGTCTTCCCCCCTCTTGTTTTTATCCGGCGCCATGGTACGAGGTTAAATTGTAGGCTAAACCAAATTAAACCATAGCAGAGAAAGACTGACAATGGGACGTAAGAGTCCTAGGCAACGCTCATAAGCAATCAGACACATCAAAGAGTTCTCAGATAAACACCACTCAAACGGAAGAAGAGAGACACAAGTTGATTACTCCACAAAATTACAAGAATAAAATAATTCAATGAAAGCACCAATTAAAAGTCACAAAAATACAGTAAAAACAATAAGTCGCACACAATGGAAGAAAATTATCTAAAATCTCAGTAATCCAGCAATAAAAACACTAAAAAGATGCAAGGCGAAGTTTCACACTCTAACCCAAAATCAGTTCGAGAGGTTTAAAAGACGAATAATCAGAATAAAACTCACAGTAAACAATTCAGAGGGATAAATCGTTAATTAAATCCAGTTGAACGCCCAGTGGTGACTCTGTGTATTGGACGACGATCTCAAAAAAAAATCACGGCAGCTGTGGGTAAACACTTAAAAGGACTCGTTCACAGAATGATTCACAGATCAAACGCTGAGCACGCATTAAGCATGGCGAACAACCCAAAAAAGGGGGCGTTAACCGAAATCTTCTAATCACAATAAAAAAAGATACAGTCGGGTTATCTTCAGGATTTCAAAGTTTTCAAGCAGCGGAATGCTTCTGCAATTAATCACAGTTCAATTAAAAACCAGAAAAAGAGTTACCACCAAAACAATGAGTCCAACTCGAGAGCTATTCAAAAACACACCCACACAGATGCTGACTTGAACAGTATTAGTAGCACAGATGCTGACTTGAATAGTATTAGTAGCACAGGTGCTGACTTGAACAGTAACAGTATTAATAGTCCGTACCAGACACCATTGAAAATTTCACTCCCCGCATTCAACGGAATCAATTTTTTTTTGCATGTTAACAGCCAAGAGCTTTTATTTACCTTTCAGCTTAGGCCTAGCAATACTAAAAGTTGAATTTTTGATATTACATTGTTATTCCAAAACATGTAGAAAATGTAGAAATTCCAAAACATGTAGAAATAAGCAATTTTTAATCAAATCGTATTTTGATTTATTCCATGCAGTTGACTGAGATTCCAGGTTCTTGAAGAAACCGTCAGCATGAAAGGTAAGGGCAGATGTCCATTGTTCAGATGAAACTCGAATGTGATGACGCACGTTAAATCTACAGACATGGTCTAAACGTCATCACATTGGTGGGGTGTGAAGCTTGGAATGCCAGATTAGGGGTCGGCTTCCGCATATAACCATGGTTTAAAATTATGAATCTCAAAGTAGCGCTTGCGTAGATTCATAACGGGACGTTGACATTGCATCTCAAATTAAATCCAGCGATATATATGGACAAACGAATATGAAATACAAGTAAATCAATTTTTTCGACAGATGGTAATACTTTTTAATTTTTGTAATGAAAATGAGTAGATGTATGTTGTTAAATGAGATTGTTGCTTAGACATCTTATCACTTTACAGAAAATAACAGTATGTCTTACATTTTATCACTTTCCAGAAAATAACACTGTAGCCCTAAAATCAATAAAAGTTCACGTCACCTCAAAGCTGTTGATGGAAAAATATTTTAGTTGAAAGATGGTATAAGAATTGTATTTTTATCAATAAAAGTTCCATCGAGCTTCTCCTTTGATGAACTCGTAACAATGATCAATTGAGTTGAGATCACGAAATTAAGCTAGATCAACAAACCCAAAATTCCAGGAAATTCCTCAAAACTACCCTGAGGACAAACGGAAAAAAAGATGGTAACTGTCAGCGATATTTCCTTTTTTGCCCAAGTGAAAACAACATAAAACAAAAATGAAGGTACACAAACAGACGCGGAAAGGAAAAGAAAATCCCGCAAAGATTCTTTTCGTTTGGGTGAGAGTACACAATAACAAATCTCACGGGTTCCTGCATTCTGGATAATCAAATTACCTAGGTAAGGATTCTAGGTTCCCTGGGGTAAGCCTTCTCAACGAACTTTCACCTGAAGAATCCTGCAATCATGGAACAACTCAACTGATACTTCCCTAAATAGTACAGATATTTCCGTTCGTGACCTTGAACACTTCAATAGTTATAAATTACACCATCTACTTGTTATCAATGAATGTCAGGTTCAGAGAGAGTTATTTCAAGGACTTTTTTCCTTTCATTGTCTATTGTTGAGCAACAGTAGGCCAATTCATTATGTTTTTCGATCCTTTAAAGCCAAGAAGCACTTCCACATGCAAAGTCACATGCAAATCCAAGCATTATTAATTTGATTATATTAACTCTTTTAAGGATAGTAGATTTGGCCGAAAAGAAGATTCGGAGTACAATTTTAAAACTAAATTCGAAAAATGTAAGAAATATAGCATAATTAAAATCATCAAATCAAATATATTGATAAAAATAATGGAATAATTGTCGAAGTGGTTTTTGTGAAATTTTAATGAGATTTTTCTCGTGTATTTATCTCTATTGCGCAAAAATTCATCGAAACAATACGGCCTGTCTTGAAAAATAGTGTACCATCAAAAGAATCTTCATGAAGAAAGAGCAAAAGATTTTTTGGTGCTGAAGAAAAATCTTCTTAAGACGTACAAGAACTATTGCAAAAGTTTTATCAGAATGAAAAATTTAATATATGAATAAACATATATATTCCCATTATTGAACAGCCGAACTTATTCTGAAGACCTTTAACTCATCTGAGACATTTAAGAAATAATACTTTGTTTCATCAGGATTTTCAGAGAAAAATGAGATCTTAACGAAGATCTAACTTGGTGATCGCAATGAGGTCCGTAAATTAAAATTTTAAATGCTAAGTTTCACTGGTGTAATCAACTTAGAAATGATTGAAAGTGTTTTAATTTAACTTTACAAAGACATTGGTTCTTATTTGTAACAGTTTAATTAGCATTTTAGAGCCAAGACTTGCGCTTTGATTTATTATTTATTGTTGAATTCTTTCTAAAGTGGAGAAGTGGAATAAATCAACAGCACAGTATGAAAAATCAAAATTGAATCGGATTTAACCATTTCCGACTAAAGAAATTGATTAGACTGTCTAATTAAACTGTCTAATAAAGTAAGTAATTTCCTATTGCTTTCTTGATTTCTCCTAGTCTGTGACTGATATTCAAACAATTTGAAAGTTTAAAAATACGCAAGATAACGGCACTGAAGGTGATGAAACTAGACGAGTGCTAGGGAACTCAATTTTATTTCATAGTTTAATGAAATGAAAAGCAATTCCACACAAAAGTTAATTGCCCTCTTGCTACATCACGTCAATCAGAATTACAGAAACAGGTCGATAAAATAAAAGAATTTGTATTTTAAATACCGATTTTCACTACACAGATTATTGATTACTTGAGTATAAAACTAAATTTTGTCTACATGAATCAGTTGCTCTTTAATAGATTACTTCATGTATTATATGTTCCAGAATGATTTATCTTGACTTAATGTTTAGTTTTGTTATATTAATATCCTGCTTAGAAGCAAAACGAAGGCTATTTTCGGGACAGACCTCCTAATTTTGAACCGCGATCAGAGAACGAGGACGATACCTCAGCTGGTACACCCCTCTACACACTTCCGCACTATACCAGCGGGAGGACCTTTGGCCCCCTACTTATGTTTTAACCTGCAACATGCCCATATATATGGCGGATCTTCAGTGGAATCGGGTATCAAACCTGGAACCCTATGGTCCCGAAGCTAAGATCTTACCATAGGCCATCATGGTGTAATGATACACCTCGTAGTTTTCCCCTCATTAGAATTGTCACTACCTATATAGTGTAGGGATAAAGCAAAACTGACTGAATATACTATGCAGGGCATGTATGTTTAAATTGAGGTTGCTGCTAGAGTACTCATAAATGAATACACCACAAAATGGAAAATACAATTTTATTTCAACATTTACTGGAAGCTAGATTCTTTTCAAAGATTTTATAGTAACTTTCTCTAATGGCATTTGTGTTTTGTAGAACAATAAATTCACTTCTCTCTTAGGAAATCCCTTCCTTCCTTTTCTTCAAAGGGAAGAAAAAGGGAAATGATATGTGGACGAGAGGAAGGTGACACCTTGTTTTAGCTCTTTCCAGACGTGGATATCGGGGTATCTGGAGTCTAGTATTGTATTACAAAGAAAAGTTAGAAAAAAAAGTTTGGTAGACTCTTAAAAGTAGAGTATAGATCTTCTCAAGCAGAGAGATTTGCGTGTCATTTTTTCTTCTACGATTGAGAAGTTGAAGAAGTTTTTGTTAACTAAAAGGAAGACTTGCTTTTCTTTCTTAAATTGAATTAGAAGAATCGAAAAACATTCAGCTTGAAAAAACAGAGATATTAAAATCCTATTTGCAATTTACAAAATTCCTGTCTAAAGCACATCCTTGCTTCAACGTAAGTTACATTCAAGATTAAGCCTACAAAAAGGTGAAAAATTATGCACCTGGTTTATAACCTCGACATTTTAACATGATTAGCGTTCCGACTTTTTAAAATTAATTTTAATTAGTGTTCGAAATTTTTCCTCTGAAAACGAGGAGAATGTAAATGCATCTAGTAAGAAAAAAAGAAAATGGAAATTTGAAAAAAATAATGCAATTTTTTAAAGAAAATGTTTTCCTTGATTTAATTCACGAAAAGTTTTGTTTACACAAAATTAAGAATTTCTAAAATCTTTAAATTTTATGATTTTACACGAGATCGTCCAATAAAAATAAGCGTTCTGCATATTTCTATAGAAATTCACTAAAGGAACAAAAGGAGTTAAGGAACCTGTTCAAAAACAATTTCACCCTTTTTTTGTAAAATAGTTCAATTTTCCTTGGCGAAAATCTATTTAGTGGTGTTTCCTTTCTTTCTTTTTTTGTTAAGTAATTTCCACGAAACACTCCTGACTTACATAACGTATATCTATCTATGCTAGTGCGCCGTTCCTTGTTTATGTTGATGTCAAATATCCTCAACGACATACAGTTTCTGTTAATTAAATGCTAGTTTGTGCAAGTTTATTTCTGATTGAGTTAATATTCGTTTGTAGTTTATTTGTATACTAAGGATGCCTGCTTTGTTAAGTAATGTGTTTGCAATATCAGAGGGAGAGAAAAATTTGCTAAGAATTAAATAAAATTTCTTAAATTTTACAATCAACCCATTTTCGGTAATCTAATTCATTTGATAATGTTACATTTATCATTAAAGGGTTATTTGATTATTGATATTTTGGTTATTGAATTTTCTTCACCTTTTTATCCCGGAAAAAAGTAGAAATCGCGCCTCAATTACTTCACTCAAATTGACATGTTACGTTATTACAACGTTGCATACAGAGTGTATCAAAAATATCTGACGAAAATGAAAGGGTAGATCAGGCATATGATAAGCATCCAAAATTACCTAGGAACATAGGTGCGCAAACGCTATCTAGAGGCAGCGATAGCATTTAAAATAATAGAGCGCTTGTCACAACTGCCGACACTTTTTGAAATTTGCACATTTTTTCAAATATCTCTTCGAACTTCGACCATAAAAAGAATAGTTTTTAACTCAAATTCACATTGAATATTCGGACTCGAGGGCATTTTGGGGACCGACCAGAAATTGATGACATCGAAAAAGAATTTTGCCTCACCGCATGTCACAGAAATCTGATATTGGTTTGCATTTTTCGTCAATTATTTTGTGTGTTATACGCAATATTTATATGCATTTTCATAAAAATAGTTGGAATATTCGGGAAGATATAAAGGTTTATTTAAAAAATCCCAAATTGTTTCTCATATTTCTTGCTTATAACTTGTAGAGTTTTCAACTAAATTGTATGAAACTTATAGAATATGTGTCAATATGCTAAAGTAGCATCGTCTATAAATTTAAAGTAAATAATTTGAATATTAGAGAAAGTATGAGCATTCGTAGTAAATGATTTTTTACTGTGCAGGCGCTAAAGGAAGACTAAATTTTTTTTTCACAACTTCAAAGCCAGATATAGAGGGCAATTTATATAAAAATCCAGTTCAATACCTTTAAGATTCAAAAAGATATCGGCATTTTCGCCAAGGCTGTTTTATTTTAAATGCCATCTGCTGCCTCTAGATGGCGTTTGCGTACCCATGTTCCTACGTAATTTTGGATGCTTATCGGATGCCTGACCTACCCATTCATTTTTGATAGATATTTTTGAAACACCCTGTATATAGATAACATTTCTTTACGTTGCAAAAATATAAGGATTCAGGGGAACGTTATAAACTTAAATATCGATTAAAAGTAAAAAAAAAAATTATATTAGTGATTAAAAATTTTATACAGAAAAAAAATGTTTACGATTTTTTCCTCTTTCGGACAAATGATGAAAATCAAAAGAGATCCGGGTACCAGAAGCACAAATGGTTTCGTTTTCCTCTGACAGGCTTTGATGGTCATCAATCATGGCATGATCCCCAAGAACGGATTTTGGATATCAAATCAACCGAAAAAAACGACTAATATTATGTTATTTGTGAAAAATGTGTAGATAAGACGATGACTTTTGCCTCAATCCCTATTTAAAAAGGAGTGCAAAATAAACACTACATATTATTTAATCAGCGATCAACCTCTAACGAGGTACAACAAAGGACATCCTCTTACATATACGCCCATGCTACTCAGACAAGGAGGATGGGCAGTATAGGCGTGGTTTAATGTCAACCAGTCTTGTCCAATGGTTGTCGCCCTTTGTCGACTAGCCTTTAAGGCATTTGCGATGGCAAACCGACATTTACTAGTATGGTATCAACATGTCCTTCAGTTCAAGCAATTTATGATCCTTAAAAACCGTTCTTCAGAGGTCAACTAATGCAACCCCTTTGAAAAAATTTCAATAGAATCGCAATTTTCGCATATTTAAACAAGAAGGATGAGGTTTACAATTTAATTATCTTTTGCTTACGTAGATATTTTAAAGGATGGTTTTGTTTTCTAACGGGCAAAATTGACATCTTAATTTCCAGGAAGTTCAACAATCCTCTGATCTGTGCTTAAATTCATTTCTCGTAAGCAACTAATATTTTCCTCCCTTTAGAGATAGATAAATTTGCAGTGGAACGAGTAAAACTACAAATGTTATTCAGTAATCGTAAAGTTGGGCTGGAATTATATTTATTAAGAAAATGCTTTAAAATATTTTGCAAATTTTTATTGTAATTAGTATCAATAATTTTAGAGGGAAAGTTTATTATCATTTTTGAAATATAAGAAGAAGCATTTATTTAAGTAGAAAAATCAAGGAAATGAATTAGAAACTTGTATACTCTGATTTAATATTCAGAAAGACACCCTATATTCAGGGCTGTTTTATTCAATGGGCTAATTGGTCTGTAGCCCAGGGGTGCTATCGATCCAAAGGCGCCTATAAACTTACTAAACAGATTTATTTTAATTTTGAACCAAATTTTTTTAAATTATAATTTTATATATGTTAAAAATACAAATATGATTGGGGGCAGTAACTAGACAGCCATTCATTTTGTAATGTTATATAAACATGTATATCTTATGCTATAAATTAAAATGCACATTTTCTATCAATTAAATAAATAATTATCAAAATCCTAGTTTGAAAAGTCTTCTATCTGCAAAATTGTAAGGCTTTAATCACAGAACATGTGACATTTTTACTCAATTATATTATTAGTTAGGCACTTTCATTGGGCTAAAGGCTCTGAAATTCCTAGTTACTGTTCTGTTGGGGCGCAAATTATTCTACCCCAGGGCACACAAATTTGTTAAGACAGCCCTACCTATATTTTTGTCGCCATGTCAAACTGCACAAAAGGTGTTAGGCTATAAAAAGCTATAGTAAAGCCAAGAAAAATAGTCGACATGGATTTTAAACTTTCTCTGGTGTTATAAATTTGTTACTAAGTTCTCAAGAGAAAAGAATTCTAATGAAAAGTTCTACCCATACGACCAAACGCTCTCTTAGTTGCTTGGATAATCAAGTATTTATGCTTTCTAGACACACGTCATAAGTTCGGGGCCAATTTAGTTTTGGAATCCATCGCGCATTCTAGCAAAAGGAAAAGGAACAATACGTCAAAGCACAGCTTAAGAAAACATTTAGCTGTGTTAGATTGCAAAAATTGCATCTACATCATTTTTCGGTTTTAACAGTATTTTTAATTATTTAATTCTTCGCCACCAAAGTTTCTTTCGAATCTTGTGGCATCTCTGGCTACTTTTAAAATTTAAACGGTAATTTTTGAACAGTTTTATTAAATATCTAAATTTTTCTTAATTATTTACTTAGTATTCGACTTAAATATTAATTGTCTTAACTTTTGATGTCTTTTCATTTAATATTTCAAGTTAATTTAACTATAAATCAAATTTATTCAACGGGGCTATTTACTCGCCATCTTGTTCCGCGTATGAATTTTTGCGTTAATTGGCTTTGGCGTCTCTGACTGGAAGCGTTTTCCTTTGTGTGATTTTAAATTTTTAACGAGTCGAGACTTGCACGAAGTGGTTCCACCTGCGAGCTCCTGGAGGCCGTTGGGCCTTCAGGGTGCTTGCCCCTGTTTTTATACTGTTGGTTCCCAGAAAAATGGCAAAAAGGTGACCATCAAGAATTTTTTCCATGTCCTTCCGCAAGTAAAAAAAATATCATTGAATATCGAGCCTGTTAATTGGAACGAGTTTGAACTGCAGCGGTTTGTGTTCGCATTTGGAATAATGGCTGTCGAATTTCATTTTAGCGCTTTTTAATAATTACTGAACGAATGGGCTGTGGATTTAGTCCGTTTCCAACAATCTGTAGATCGAGTGAACTTAATAGTAAGCTGAAGTTATCCGATCTCAGTTATTGGATAGATCTACTCAAACTACCATGCTCAGCAATACTATAATAATTAAACAGCCTGTCCCACGCAATCTTCTTTATTGTGATAAATGTGAAAGTGAAGGAAGTTGTGGGCTTCAATTACGCAGCTGAATCGCCTATAAATAATTAAAGAGCTTGTACCTGATCTATCGAATGCGTATGAAAAAAACGTGCTTCTGTGTTCTGCTTCATCGTTAAAGTTAACGCCAAAAATAATTTTTGAAAGAAAATCTTTTTCTTTGAGTTGATTGCTATGCAAGTGTGAATACAGAATCGTACATCATGTGTCTTTAATAAGTTTTCACGAACAAAGTGTGCACTGTACATTGTCAACATATATCAATTTTTCTATAGAAGCAATATGTTTCTTGGATTTAAGTATTTTTGTTTTTAGTATCTTTTTATCATGTCGAGTCTGCAGCGCTTTTTTTGTTATGATGTGTAGCTACATTTATCATTTGTGTTTTTATATTGATTGGCTATGTGCATCCTAATTACTATTAATTCATAATAATATGGCAGTAAAACTTAATTTTAACGATTATTAAATAAAAAATATTTTAAATTTATAACTTGATTCTGTTTCAATTTTCTCTAATTATTTAAAACAACGCAATGTTTCTTATGCTTTCAGTTTCTTAATTTTAACGGCCAATTAATAATATTTTTAGGTACCTGTGTCTGTAAAGGTAGGTACTTGCATTATATGTGTGTAGTATAAATTGCATTTCATTGTATTCGTATTTTTGGTTTAATAATTGATAAATTAATTTAATTTTATCAATGGGGCACCAATCTAGCATTAACGTTTTTTAATTAACATCCCAGCAACCAACAAGCTGGTTGTTAAATGTCATGCGCAGTTACGTTTGCTATGTGATTGCGAAGTGAAGTGGATTGACTTCATTATAATGCGTTGTGTCTATCAAGATATAATTTATTATAAACTTATGGTAAGAAGATGACTTTCAAGCAGAAAAAATTACCTTATATCTCGTATATGTGTGTATTATTTTTTTATGTTTGATGATGACACACACACACACGACGATGCATGGGAATGGAACCTGGAGGGATTTATTTCAATCTTGAGACTCTACCTTTCAACAGAATCAACTTCATCTAAATTAACATACACACACAAGCGCGCTATATATCAATGTAATGAAAATCAATCAATGTAAAATTTAAATGCAAAGACTGTAGTTTATCGGTAAAAGCGTATAGATGCTCATCAGGGGTAAATAAGTGAAATCTATACGAACCGCTAAAAAATTAGAGAAATCATAATGCTTTCTGCGAACAGTGCTAACATAAAGCTAAAAACACTGCCTTCACCCCTTTGTTATATATATATATATAAATCTAAATATAACTTATTATATATGATCATACAGAAACAAAGTAAACAAGACATTCAAGAAGCAAATCCTAAACTAAAAAGTCATTATTTGAACAATACAACCAAATTTAAAACAAAATCTAAAGTATTGAAAATACTATAGATACCATGAACAAAAAATTAAGTATAAACATTTATATGTCAACAAGTAAAAAAACTCTGTTGTTAATAAAAGTATTGAAAAAAGCAATCCAAGTATATGGAGTTTTCAACAATTAATATAGGAGCTTGGCTGTGGACAAGCTTTAGCCAGGTTAAATTAATTTTGCTGTACAAACCATCCAAATATTAATAAAAAAACTAATAAAGTTACAATTGCGTGTTTTTTTTATGTTCTTGAGACCAAATAAAAAATGGTTTTTTTTTTCAGATAGTTTCAGATTGCGGCGTTTTAATTTGATACAGCGAGATATTTCCTTACGCAATGGCTACCATTCAGCAGAAGACGATGCGCTTTTCTGGTTTCCTTTTATTGTTTTTCTTGAATATATCGAAATCTTTTCAGTTTTCGAATTACAATTGATTTAAAAAATTAAAAAGCGTAACATTACCTACAAATGCATGCTTTTATTTTTCTTCTAGCTTTAATAGTTTCGATGATAATGGATCTCAAAAATGGGAGATGTCCAATAATTTACGACTACCTAGACCACCGTAACGGCGCGTTATCTATCTGAAAAAAACTTTAAAATACTCTCTCATCAAAGAAAAAAAAACCGTACCTGTAACATTATTGATTTTTTTAATCAATTTTTGAAATGGGTCCAATAATTTATGACATCGCTCTATATATTGTACGAGAGTAATTATTGGTCATTTTAGCTGTTTGTAAACAGAACAAGACAATTATCATGGTTGCATATTTCCGTAGAAAGGAATTTTCGGCATTATTCAATTTGGTCAAATTTTTAAGTGTCTATGCGCTCAAATTCAGATACGGAAGTAAGAAAATAATATGAAAAAGTAAGAACAATTGGACACTTCTTCAGAAAACGTGCTTTTTTATTTGAATGATATTTTTAGAAGTTTAACACTATGAGATTTTTAAAAAATGTTTCTGTATTTTTTTTATTAAATCTATTTTCGAAAGGAAAAAATCTGTGAGATTAATCATAAATAGTTTTTTCCTGGGCTTCTTTTGTATGAAAAGAAAACCCTGAAGAACAAAATGCATCTCAGTTTTATTTTACTTAAAATGCTTGCTTTTACAATATTAACTTTTGTTTATTTCTTCGTCACACTCTTTTGAAAAATAATAATCATTCACAACATTTCGACAATTCAAAAGCGTTTCTTCATTGCCCCTATTTTTACACCTAATATGAAAATTTAATCCGATAATTGCTAATCAATTGATGCTATTTAAATTTATTCCTGTCTCTCTTAATAATATTTATATTTTAATTTATTTATCTAATTAGTTTTGTATATAAAAATGAAAAAAATTCTGGAGAAGTGATAAAGATGATATAATGTCAAATTCCAATTCACTCAAAACTGCACAATTGAAATATTTTGGAGAAAATATTGATCACATTCTATTATTTACTTCATTATATATTTTTGAGTACATCAAGAGTTTCACTATTAATATATTCAGTTAAACATGATCAACATTTTTTTTTAAAGTAAGACTCTCGAAATAAAATGAGTAACTAAATAATATAAATATATAACATACAAGTTTTCGTTTTCACATCATTCTTGCACTATTCATATTTTATGAAGGGAAAAACTACTTTAACAGTATGAGAAAAAGAGTTTTAAGATTAAACGGTAATGGATTTAAAGTATTCTCGTAAAGTGCAATAAGAGGGAAATCGGGCTGTCTTTGCAGATACTTGTTTTTCACTAGATTTCCAAAGATGCTGTTCTTTTTTAAACTCCTTTTCACGCAAAACTAAAAACAATTTTCTCGCGGACCAGCGAATTCAATTTAGATTGTCTCCATACAGACGCAGTGCTTGGGAAGAAATAATAATGAGGATGATATTCAACAAACAAACACGAATGCATTTCTCCTTGCATCCTGAAGATTTTGTAACGATCACTCCAGAAGTCGTATTTTATCAAATCTTTCTGCGGAGATGATCTATTCACGAAACTTCGTAACTTTCCGTAACATTTTTTCGTATATTTTTAAAATTATTCGTTTGTTTCAACTTCAGATTTTTCTCTGCATTCTAGTAGCTATTTAGATTAATTCCATTTTTGTGGGGATGACAATGTCAGAGACAACTTAGTAATTTTCTGCGAAGCCTTTGTTTTTCAGTATACTATAAGATCCTTTCTCGTGTGAAGAAAACATTTTTATAATATTTGAATAATAGAATCGCATAAACCTACGTGTGCATCAAAACCGTTAACAGTGGATTAATTATAAAAATTTTCATATCATTTTATATTAACAAACACTTGTGGCAGGGCATGTATGTATTAACTTTCACACTACGACACTTGTATGCGTTTTCTATCTAATGAATTATTTGTCAAAGGTATAACTTAGACTTTCGAAATTATTTACAACTTTTTTGGTGATCAAAGTTATGCAGCTTGTAATTTGGAAATATTCTCCATCGGAAAAGAAAAGCAGAGATTTACCATTAGATGCAACGGATATGCAAGGGATGCATATTCCCACTATTGAAAAACTATTCAAAAATATAAAATTTATGAAATTAACAGTATAGGCAGGGAAAAATGACAGTATTGGTAACATTGTGTCAGATTTATTATCAGTGTGTGAGAGAAAAATTTCTTGACTTTGCATAGGAAGCACTTTAGGTTAGACGTCTTCGCTTAGAAATTCAATGCGCAGTGTTCAAAATTATTAGAACGCTAAGGAAAATTTTATAATTTTTACTTTAGAAAATATTTTTTTATATTTCAAATATATTAATTTTATTGTCAATTCGATTTTATTTCATTAAAAAAAATTCAAATAACTAAAACTTTTTCGCAGAATATGGCAAAATAGGAAAATTTTCATATAAATCTTAATTATGTGTCGTTCAAAATTATTCGAACGATCAAAAATTTACAACGAAAAGGTAACATAACATTAAAAAAAAATTAACTTTCAATGTTTAATGTTTAGCTGGACCTCTTTTGACCTTCAATCACTGACTTCAGTCTTTCATTCATGCTTTCAATAAGTTTCTGCGTTGTCTCCCGGTTGATACTGGGCAAAAAATTTATCTCAAAAAATTTATTTTCATTTTTTCTCTCTTCAAAAGGCAATTTCTGATTAAATACTGACAATAAATTTTAGATGGGATTAAGTTCTGGGTTTTGTGTCGGTCAATCCAGTACCTTAATCTTCTTTTTAAGAAATAATTTTTGCCGATCTTTGACGTATATTTTTATGTCATTATCTCGTTGAAAGGTATACCGTCAATAGCAGTTGTTTTAAAAGCATCATAGTACGTTGTTAAAAAATGGTAATCATACTAAAAGATATACACATGTAATAAAAAATTTTAAGTCGCAAAATTTAAGACTGTTATGAGAAACAGCTTTCTGTGACACATCGAGAACATTTTCATAAATCATAACTAAGATGAGAATAATTGAAAATCCTTCGAACGCATATTATTTTTCAAATGTTTATAATGCTGAGTTGTATTGTAGAATAGAACTTTTTTCCTTGCGGCCCTTTTTCAGGCTGAAAAAATCTTCAAGACTTCAAGCCTTAACACATCAAGAATACATAGCCTTAATTAAAAATAACTGAAACAAGTGGAATTTTAAATATTTATTTAACCCCTTCTTGCTCGGCCTCGCATGTCATTCGCTCGGCTCTTCTGTGTCCGTACGCTATTTAAATCCGTAATTAAGTCAACGTAACAATTAATTTTAAATTCAAAACTCACCTGGTCACGCTTAAACGACTCAAGTATCCTTTACCATTTTAAGTAGATTGAAATAATGAAAAAAAATTCAAATGGGTGGTGGAATCTAATTAGGAGGTTAAATAAAAACGTAAGGCAAGGGGTTAATGACATTTCAATGAAAGTTTTTAAACCAAGATGATTTTCATTTCATAAATGTTGAAGAATTTGATGAAAAAATCCCCTGTTACTCCACAATTTGCAGATTAAAAAATGTTGCGTTGGGATGGTACCATTTTCAACAAATCTTTAAATTCTTTGTTATTGTTAGAAATTACATAACGAATGAAACAATAACTTATTTACTTATCTATTGCTTTTTTGCGTTTTTATTTATTTATTTTTACGAGGAAATATGATACGAGGAAGATTTAACTATTTTGATGTCTGAGTAATAAAACAAAAAAATAATGTTTCACATTCTTATTTAGTTCTTGGAAGATAAAATCTTGGAATTCCAGGACAGGATAAATTAGAACTTTATTAAAGTGTTATGTTTTCTATCGAAAGGTACAGGAAGTACAACCTTTTGAGAGCTTGAAAATGAATTCTTGAGAACAGATTGGAAAGCATTCTTTAAATATAGGTCCGATTATTCTTTTTACGAGGTGTTTTTTTTTTATACCGAAAGACGACGTCAAATACCTTCAGAATCAAAAATCTAACTTAATCCTTGAAAAAGTTATATGCTAAAAAATAAATAAGAATTTCTTTTTTTTTACCTCAGCTAAATAAAATGAGAAAAACTGTATATCTTAATAGATCAGAATATATTTATTTTCAGCCTATTTTTATATACTATACAGTACAATGTTTCATAGCTGCTGACCTTACACGTTCATTTTTCTAACGTTGTTTCTGTATAATTTAGTAATTAGAAATTAAAAGGATTTATTTGTTACATGTTTTGCTTCAAGTTCGAAATATTTCTAAGAAAGAAAATTTAATTAAATAAATGTTTTTTAAATTTTTATTTAATTAATGATTGAAAATTAAATTTCAAAGTATTTTTCACATACTTTTCAAGCTCAATCATATCGATACACACAACTCTGGTTAAAAAATAAAATTCTGTTCGTTTAATTTAGGTTCAAATAACTTGCAGAAGTAGTTTTCATCACTGTTAGGTATTTAAAGACATACATGAAACTAGATTCACTAAACATTTCAGACTCTAGAAAGTGTCATGATAAAATTGCATTTTGCAAATTGCTTTTCTTTTGTAAGCAAATTGATTAAAAGGAAAGAAAACAGGAAACAGAAATGGTGAGAGCAATAAGTGCTTATTATTAAAAATGATATTTGCATTCAATCCAATTTTAAGAACTTTATGATATCGTACGCTTTTGATATGCTGCGCTGAAATAGCGGGCAATTTTTAATTAAACGCGAAATTGATAAGTAGATTTATCGTAAAAAAATGAAAAGACGAAAAAAAAAGCTATCAGAATTCTCACTGAAATTTTTGCCTTCAAAACGATTGTTTCATTTTACTTTTTCCGATAAATTACATTCTAGCCTCATGTCTTCTGTTAGAATCAATTTTATATTTACATTTATGATTTTCGCAATGACTACATTGCTTTTTAGCAAAGGAAATAAATATCGAAGCGAATAAAACTTCGAAATTGAAGACATGCTAACTGAAATCATTAAAAATTCAATATCGAAAGCAAGGAACATAAATACACAAGACTCTGGAGAGAAAGTCATAAAAATGCGTGAGAACGCAAGACTTGTTCAGTCAGATAATTAAAATGGAAACAGAATGACTTGCTTAGAGAAGAATGGCGAAATAAGTCATTTCGAGAAACAGTGAGTGTTATTATTTCATATAATACCTGAGGGTGCAAATTAAATAAAGATGAAAAAAGATGTTTCTTTCTACCGATCATTTTATGGTAAAATTTGATGCAGAGTGTGTAAGCTTTGTTTGAAACATTCCGAAAAAATATTATCAAAATGAATTGCGTTTCTATTAGTATACAAAATAACTGAAAAGTGATAAACTAATTGATTTTATTTCAAAGTTGAAAGCTATAAAAATAATAATTGTTTATCAAATATGCGTCTGCAGCCTAACAATATTGTCACGTTATGTTTCCCATTGTGAATAGTTAAAGTAACGTTTGAAGTTTCAAAAAATAATATATTTGGAAATATTTTAAAGACAGTAAACTTAGGAAAGTTAATTATGTGTTCAAAATGTTTTTCAATTTTTACTCCTCCAACTTGTATATAGGCTCTCCAAAAAGACCCATTCTTCCATAACTGTTGACCTTTAAAGTTAATTAAATTTCAGTTTAGTTTGATTAAGGCTCCCTTTTAGAAACTAAACCAGTGGTATTTTGACTTCGTGATTTTGAATCAGGCTATGATGATAAGAGTAACTACTCAACCAGCACCTTATTCCCCAGTTTTTCACGCCACACCAACATAAGGTCGTTTTACCTAGATAGCAGAGTGTACGTGCACTAGATTCATATGCATGACAGATTTTAAAAAGCACCAGATCTCAATTGGAATCATGTGATCCTAAAATCAAAACTCGACTATCTGGTCACAAAGGCTTTTTTTATATTTCTTGAGTTGTACTATAGGAATCAGGCTTCGGTGTTAAGGGCAACTGCTCAAACAGCTCCTTATTGTCCAATTTTCCCCACCACACAAACATAAGGTCATTTTACCCACGACAGCAGATTTCACATGCGCTAGCCCCGTATACATGGCAGATTTTCAGAAGCACTAGATCTCAAATTGTGATCTTGTGTTGAAAGTCTAAACTCGACCAACTGGTCACAGAAGCTGTTTCTAAAGTTGATATTTCTCGATTTGTACTATAGGTACGGATCTAGTGTCCTCATAATTGATCTTAGAATTATCACTTTCAGAAGTTAAGTTTTTGGATAAGATAGAAGATAAGCGAGAAATTTTCGATGCGGAACATGATTAATGAAAAAGTGAGATTGTTGCTTATTTTATTCTCTAATTAATAAATTTTACAAATTTTAATTTTGACGAATTAACTTACATTTTTTTTATCACTTTGTATATTGAATAGCGAGGGACGTCTTTTGTGTGAAAAAACCTAAAACTGAACAAATCCAACAGATCCTTTTTTATAATTCTGTTTATATATGTGTCTGTTAAGCGCTGTCAAATTTGATAAATGAAAATTATGCTTTGGGCGTTAATTATGCAATTAAAGTTTATTAACTTTCAAACAAACGAATGCTTATTATTTCAATTTTAAACCCTCTATTTCGTGACTATAATATCAAGCATAAAGATTCAATGTACACTTGATATTCTACAAAATTTTTCACCGTATACTGTACAGCGATGTATATACAGGGTTCCCACTTACATCCGTTACACCCTTACCCTTAACTTCTAAACGGTGACAGCTTAGGCCATAAAGTTGGTGTCTAGGTATAGTAAAAAGGCTATGCGCTATTCGATGAGACAACTTACAACGTCATCTATCGGCAAATTTTGGAATTAGCGGTCCTATCTCGTAAACGGTGAAAGATAGGGGAAATAGTCAATTAGAAAGTTGTAGAGTACTCTCGATTTAGTAAGGCTGATTTTGCCTTACGCACACATTCACCGTAAATTAACAACATCTCGCAATACTCGTTAATGCCAAATTTTGCCGTAACCCTCAGCTTTAACGTACAACCAGCAGAAACATCATTTTCATAGTAGTAGTCTCTTGTGAAAAGGTATGTCGTTCCGTCCTCAGCATAATACATGAAATCCATGTGATTTTTATACCAGCCATGGTTGAGTTGCGTGTTTGGAGAGACGGTTTTACCAGATGAGCAGAAAGTTTTCATGGCTTGTAGAAGCATTCAGTAAAACACGCAACTGGTGGGAGACAGAACCATGGTCCTCATGAATGCAAATCGAGTGCGTCTTCCCTGCGTCACATCACAGGCTAGTTTTTTAGACGTAAGGTGGTCTTTTTTCGCTTCTCTCGCGTTTCACGACGCCATAGTGTTGAAAATCACAATCAAAGAAATGATGATTTTTTACATTCTGTTTTGTGCATGAATGTGCGCAAGGTTTCTTTTCGTAGTAAATCGACAGTGCTCTACAACTTTCTAATTGACTTTTTTCTCGTATCTTTCACCGTTTACGAGATAGGACCGCTAATTCCAAAATTTGCCGATAGATGGAGTCGTAAGTCATCGAGTAGCGCATAGCCTTTTTACTATACCTAGACACCAACTTTATGGCCCAAGCTGTCACCGTTAAGAAGTTAAGGGGGAGTGTGACGGAGATAAGTGGGAAACGTTCACAGGGGAAATTCAGGTAAGGCGACGAGGAGCGTAAGATGACGAATTGGACAAAATATGTTACACCAAAATATTTATTATCGATTATTTGTGTGGTTCACAATACGCGATAATGTGTTTTTTAGTTGTTTAATGGTAAGGGATAGAGTTCATGGAGTAAATATTTTTTATTTTTACATGTGATATTCGCAAAGAGCTCATCAAAACGCATTCAATGATGCATTATTTTAATTTTTCTGACGAGCTGATATCCTTCATTGTTTTTTTTAAATAAAAAGGCGAAATAGGGTAAGATAACGAATTGGGTGGAGGGAAATATGACAAACCCCTCCACTCTGATTCAGGAGCTCGTCGTGCTACCTGAATGTCATCTGCCCGTCCTGCAACTCACTGGCATTCCAGGAAAATATGAGCATCTCATTAAAAAGGAGATAGAGGGAAAAGAAGATAAACGAAATCTTTGACAGCGGAACAAGGCTGAAGTTAATAAGACTAATTGCAACTTAGACTTTTAAAAGACTAAGAATTTTAAAGACTTTTAAAAATTCTACAAAAAAGAAGAAAGTAGCTAAGTAACACCTCGACTTCTATTGTTATGAGTCTGAAGACTCAATTCGTTCATTTGAATTTCCTTACATTGACGCTAATGGGAATTTGGACCCAGAGGTCCTCGATAATGAAGAATGCAGCATTTGCAGTGAGTAAGGAAACACGGAATGGGGATTCCAGTGTTTTAGGTGCAAAGTCTGGCTCCATTACACCTGTACTGGCTAAGACAAAACACAAGCCCATGGCGATGCGATTGTTGTAATTGATTTCATTTCTTAAGGTTTGAATCTCAAATTAATATATTAATTAATATAAAATATCAGGATCCAAATTTTTCGATTAGGCGTTTGCATCAGCATCGATTCACTTTCAGGTTTATGCAAATTAGGTATTCGTCATCTTACCCGACACCGTTCGTCTTATTACCCGTACAGTCGAGTAAAATGATGAAATTGCCTTTTTTTTAAATGAAATTTTGGTTTCTTAAAATTGAACATAAAAATTAATGAATATTGAGGTCAGGAAAAGCCCCCAAAGCTTAAGGTCCCCATCTTACCCGACTTTCCCCTACATCACTCATATTTCTGTTTTTATCTCAAATAATTGAGCATCTTATGAATAAAATGATTTACGAATTAAATTTTTAAATTTAACCCTTTCGATCCGACTTCTGAACGATTAAAATTTAACTATGAAGAGTAGTTTAATTTAATGTTGTCGTACTAAAAGAAGTATGCTACGAGTTTAAAGTTTTTCACTTTTCTCGTTTTCTGCAAATCTCCTGGGACTAAATGCCCCAACCGTATAGTCGACAGGGACTATTCAAGTAGAACTCTCTTTCGTGCCATAAGATTAGCATGTCAGAGAAACAACTTTACAGAATCGTAATAATAATCTTGTAATAATTTGATGACTGATGTGATATATTGTTCCACTGTTAAATACGATTGGGGAAATATATCCCACATAGGTAATTTATTCAAAATGTCTGAAATCTGTTATTAAAAATGCTAAATTATAACTTCATAAGAACTATTTTACACTAAGTATGCAACAGTATAGTTGCACTTACTGTAAAATTAAAGAAAATAGATCAATGGGGAAATTCAGCATTTTTTTATTTTTTAATCAATTTAGAATGCTTCAAAATGAACAATAACATTAAAAAAATTATTGGCCATTTTGCCTTTTTTTATTTGCACTCAAAGTTCGCCTCTGAGATTTGGCGGGATGAACGATCCGTTCTGGAGCGAAACGGGTCTGACGTCATCTCTGCCCAAACAGCAGAGAGTTTACGCTGTTTTACGCTCTCGTTATAGAAGTTTTGCTTTTTTTCTATACTTTCCGACTATTGCATCGGATAAAATAATGTCGAAAAGATACAAGTATTGTATTGTTCCTGAATGTGCTAAAACAACTATAACCGCACCCGATACATTATTTATGAATGTGCCAAATAATGATGTTCTTCGCAAAAAGTGGTGTAAAGCAATGAAGAGAGATGGTAAAGTTAATCCAAAATTTTCCGCAAGCAGCGTTCTTCATGTCTGTGGAAATCATTTTGATGTGAGTAATTAATATATATTATATATATTAAAAATGTGTATCACGAAGCACAGTAAAAAATAGCCTTGAATTCCATATCTGTTTTGTTTTGAATATAAGTATAAGGTGAGATTAGCAGCAAAAAAATAAATAGTTCTTTATAAAGTAAATAGTGATAAGTAGTAATTATTTTCCCATGTATTATCTTTCTTTTCTTTGATTACATGAAATTTATATTTTAAGAAACCAGTGTTCCCCCATACCAATATCAGAAACCACTCTAAAAATGCTCTTAATATGCCAATTAACATAAACGTCGGAATTCCCAAATGTCATTGGAAAAGAGGCAGTCATCAAAAGCTCCTGGGCCAGTGGGAAGAGAAGTACGCTTCTTCATCAAAAGCCATCCACACGAAAAAGTTCTTTCCTACGGTGAAATACAGGCTTGAAAGAAATTCTTTCTTCTTCTGCTCTTTTAAAGTGACTGAGTTCCTTACTGGGCATGGTAATTTTGGGGAATATTTAAAGAGGTTCCATCGACAGACTAGTGACGTGTGTTACTGTTCTGCAAGACAAATTTAAAAAGTAGACCATATTATTTTTCGGTGCCTGCATGTCCATGATTGCCGGAAAATTTTACAGCAAAAACTTGGCGTTTCAGAAAGGACTGGCCTGTCGCCCTGATTTCATTGATTAACACGAAATTCTCTTTCTAATCTTTCACAGAATTTATTCACACTTGTAATTATAAATTATGTTTTTCCTATTGATCAGAAAAAATGATGCACCTTTTGTAAAACCGTTTTGCTAAATATTGCTATAATGATATTTGTTTTCTTCTTCTCCGATATTTGAATTTTTAATGTAGCCTCCCCCTTTTATATTTTTTTTGTATATATTTTTCTTTCTTTCCCCTGAAGGTATTTTGTAACTTTTCTTCTGTATAATTTTGATTCCTTGATTATTGAAATTTTTATTTTCATTTCTCGATTTAGTTCAGTACGGTTTTTTGTTATTATTATTATCTTATAATTATTATCATATTACTTTTTACTTTGTTTTGTCTACTTCATTTCATTCTTTTGCATTTTTTTCTCCTTTTAATTTTCTTCTTTACTTTTATTTATTATTTTGTGTGTAAAGTTTTGTCTTTCAAAGACTGAATTGTTTTGTATACTTACTTCTGTAAGCCTCGTGTTGTACATTTATGGCTCACGAGGAGTATGTCATGTTCAATAATAATAATGAATTCAATATCTGTTTTGTTTTGAAAAGAAGTGCAAGGTCAGGTTAGCGGCCAAAAAGAAATAGATATTTTAAAGCAAATAATAAAATTTAATAAGCTTTTTCCCTCTATTCCCCCCATCCGCTCTTTGTCCACATGGAATTTATATTTTAACCCTTTGAGGGGCGTTGGGACAGACGCTGTCGAACCTTCTTAAAGATTTTCTTAAAAACTTGCTCGTGTTATTTTACTGCATAAATTATTTCAATAGTTATTGGAATGTTGTTTATATATTTTTTTTTAAAAATGACAGTGCCATTGAAAATTAATTAGAATATCTTAAAAATAAGTTTAAAATTATGAGTTTTTTATAATGAGATTCGTTTTCATTTGTAGTGCAAGGAAATAATTCGCAGAATTAATTTTTGATGCAAAATCAATTATTTAGATTCAATGCATATATTCAAATCAAAATCAGTCTTCAAAAAGTCAATCCCAGTTCAGTTGCATTTGGTCTTGTTTGAATATTATTAAAAATTTATATAGGTTTCTTTATATAATTTATTTTAACCCGATTTTATATTAATTACTATTAACTGGTATCTTAAAATTAATACTTGTACATAGGAAATAATTTATATACTTTCCAGCATAGTAAAATAAAACTATCAAAAATAAAATTAATTGTTCAAAGGCGCACATATGTATATAAAAAATAATGCTGTACTTGAATTTATTTTGAGCGGAACTTCTAAAATAAGTTATATTCCTGTTTTTCTTTCCGTAGGCATACGAAATTTCACAGATCATGCAAGATCAGGTTCTTAGCTTTTCATTCTTTCTTGTGCCACAGAAATATCAGCGTCTTCTCAGAATGTCCGAGGGTCCCTCTTCAATTTATCGCTGACGGATGCTTTTGAAAATCTATCCGTTTTTCCTAAGGCGTAGTCTCTTGTGTATAGTATATAGCTTCTTTCTGGTTATTGAATGCATTCAATGGAAGCCATCACAAAATCTGAGTTTTCTTGAAATACATTGCCATCATTGTGGAATCAATCTTTGGCAAATTTTCCGATTTCCCTTGTACGAAACCAATATCCATTATGAAATTAAACGTGAAATAGTAAAAAAAAAGTCTAAAACTTCACTTCTAAAATGTAAGCTAATATAAACGCCTGGAATCAAAACATGCACAAAAGTCGTGAAACAGAAAAATTCGAAGAAGGACAACTATGACGTCAAAATATACTCGACCTATGATAGTGCGTTTCAGCTTGCATCATCGTTCCTGCTATTTCTGTGTGTCTTTCGCCCTCAATATTTCGATAAATAAATTTTTATGTAAAATTTCATTTGCATATTTGAAATTAGAATGATTTTTTCTATGAATACGGATTGCTTTCACGCGTTTTTAAAAAATGTTGAATTTACCCATTGAAACATGAGTAATGTGCGTGCTCAGAAACATAAGTCCGCCATTTGCAATATGAGAGTGTGTCCAAGTTTCTTTAATCATAATTTTATTCCCTAATTCCTTAAGGACACTGAAAACATAAAAAGCCATGTAAAAGTGGTATTTATTTACAAATAGGGAATTTGTCTAATCTCCGGAAAATATATGCCAATTAGGGCCGAAAGGGTTAAGTAGGAAATATATTAACAAAAACAACCCAGCAAACAAACAACGTTCGTTAATTTATTTAATTTCAATAAAAAAATATTAATTGTTTGACCCATATTTCTTCTTCTCCTTTACAGAAATCTGCACAAGCGCGATGGAAAAACAAGAAACGGTACAGTATTAAATCTACGTTGCAAATAATTTCTGATAATTGTGATACTGACTCTTGCTCTTCATAATGATATATGTCTAG
This sequence comes from Araneus ventricosus, assembly GCA_013235015.1. Lineage (NCBI taxonomy): Eukaryota > Metazoa > Arthropoda > Arachnida > Araneae > Araneidae > Araneus > Araneus ventricosus. The sequence continues at coordinate 1,178,376 of BGPR01000006.1, forward strand.
ACAAGGGTAATATAATTCTTCGTATGAATGATGTGCACATTTTATTACAAACTTTAGGCATCTATGAACTAATGACTTCTCCTAAGTCCACGTATAGCAATTTAATTTAATTTATGAAAGTGTATTCTTGAGAATATCTTTTTATTATTTATTCCCTTTATAATCAAAATATTTTTCACTGAACACTCTAAATGATTATACGCTGACGTTTTCCGGATGTTTTTAAACAGTAGTTTAATACAAAAATGCTTCATTGTTTACAGTGCAAGTAAGGAATCACAATTTTCTTAACAACAAATACTTATGTCAATGTAGAATAATGAAAAAAGAAAACGAAATGACTTATGTCAAACATTTCATTGGTTTTAATCCGCCACCAAATCAATAATTACTTCAAAATTTTTTCAACTATAGATATAATTTACTTAATTATAAGGCGCTATTTGCATATTTCTTATGTTATCCATAAACTTTGCAAAAGCGTTTGCTCCTAATTTTATTTCTTAATGGCATCTTTCTAGGGAAACCACTTTTAACGATTGGATGACAATGATAAAATTTCTTCCTACAGGAATTTCAGACCTTAAGGCTCTGAAAGTTTAACTTGTTCTTTGAAGAAGACCTAATAGTACAATATTAGCAGACGCCGAAAGTGGGTCATTGTTCAACCTTCTTCAGACAGATCGTTCAAGTACATTTTCCCATCGCAACGACATTCGTACGAGCTAAGCGATATTTTGCTTTTCTTTGTCGTCATGCATTGCCATAAAAGCGAATGATTCGAAAAGGTCTTCCCTTGTGGTTTTATAAAGTGTGTTTTAGGAATAAAGTATTGAAATAAAACTTTTTCTAGTATTCTTTGGAGATAACAGCACTGGCCTTAAAAGCACAAGCTCTTACAGAGACGACTTATTTTTCTTTTATTCTTTTAATGGTAAGACAATAACTTCCAAGAATACAGAACTCTCATGGTGGATCTATACGGATGGCATGGTTTTTTTTGTGCAATCTTATATAAATAGCATTGTTCCGTACATTAGTATTATTAAACATCTACTAGATTTGCATTACTAGTAAGCTAAATACTTTTTATGCAATTTTTCTTTTAAATATCATTGCTTGTTTGTAGTAATGCTTAGTAAAAATCTATATGAATACTAAATATCTATAAGAATGTTAATAATATTTATAAGAACATGTTACCAAATTTCTAAGAGAATCACTTTTCTAGTACACCACAAGTTTCAGTACTTCTTTGTAGTAATGTTTGTTAAAATTATTAAATAACTACAAGATAAGCCAAGGACTTTTAAGTGCAATTAACCTTTTAAATATCTTTACTTGCTTTTAGTAATGTTTAGTAACTAAATATTTTCAAGGATGGCATTGCTAGCAATCCAAAGACTTTTTATTCAATTAATCTTTAAGGTGTCATTACTTCTTTGAAGAAATGTTTAGTAATATTAGTAAAATACATATTTGACATCTTAGCCCTATGTAACGCAATTATGAACTTTAGTATTTTTTAATAAATTCAAAGTTATTGAATAACTAATCAATAAGATAATTTATTCAATATATTTTTGACTTGAAGAAAGAAAAATGTTTGCAAAAAATTAACTATATTCACAGTTTGTTTTAGTTAATTACTCTGATTTAAAATTTCAAGATTAAAATTCATTTCTTAATTCTTTTATCCTTTGTTTATTAAAGATATTTATATAGATAATTCAATTGTGATTGAAAAATAAAAAAAAAACAAGAAGCGTACAGTTAAACTGATTTTTTGATAATAGTAGAAAGAATTAAAAAAATAAGTATTTTAAGATTCTATGAAATTTTTTATCTTTGAATTCTTAAGTAATTCAAGGATAAAAAATTTCATAGAATCTTAAGATCTGAAATTAGCGCTTTTTCGCATTAGAGTTCAGAGTCAAGTTTTCTTAGCATAGTTCAATTGATATTATAAATGGCCTCACTTTGGCATTTCGTGAGGTTTAAAGAGAGGGGGTGATTATTCAGATACCGTCATCTTTACTTGACCATGTCAAAAAAAAAATTGGGTACCTCCAACAACCCTTATATACAGTAGAACCTCGGGAATTAGAACTAATTGAGTGGGACCTCTGTTCGTGCTCCGGTAAATTCGGATTATTCGAAAAATTTGGTAAAATATTCTTGATATACCAAATGAAGTAAAGTATTGACTATGGCCACTCTGTGAAAGTACTGAAAGAGCTGGCTGAAATTCGCATCGTCATACAAGTTTAGTTCCTTACGTCAAAAGAAGATAACCGATTTTGTTTCAACAAAATAAGGTGCTGTATTCATTCTTAAATACCAATTCGAATGTTTCTGATTCCTAATTGTTATTTTCTTTCAGTTTTTAATAAAAAACTTTTCAGGAAATTAAAGATGTTCGGATTAACCGAAATTTTGGAGGCGGGCTAGGGAATCCTGGGGTTCGGATTCCCTAGTGTCCATGGTAGTTCCAAAATTTGGCGTTAATTTATACGTTATTTAATAAAAGAAATTAAATACTATCTTAACAAAAACTTATTTTTGTAACATGAATAGGACGATTTCTACAATATGGTCATGTTTTATGTGTAGCATGCATGCAATTTCCGACATGCTATATTGTTTAGTTACTAAAAATGTTTCAAAAAGTAGTAAGGGAGGAAATGCAGCGTTTAGCTTTAAATGTAGATAAATTTTGGTGATCTGTCTATTGTGAAGATATGTTATAGAAGCTAAAGTCACAATTGAAAAATATTTTTTCGAATTTCCAAAATAGTTTTTCGTGATGAGTTAAGAATTCACAATGAAATCGGAAAGAAATCTAAGATGGGATGTCACTCTTACTTAGGGTGTAAGCGCAAAATTATATTGACAATTTTAAAACCCTGCGAAACATTCTCATTTTGAAGCAAGAAAATCCACCCACTTAGCATTACTTGCATTAGCTATAGGAACTCTAAGCGCTTATGAGCAATTATTTTTACTGCTATGTTACTTTTTTTGCACATCAATGATTCTTCAGCACTCGATGAAATTGTACTCAAGACATTAACATGTTTACATGCTGCCGTGGATTTTCGGCTTAGTTTAGTTTTGTTCAGTTATATTAACATACCAATTTTAAGCAACACGAGAGCTAATTTGGGACAAATCCTCGTAATTTCGAATCGCGATCAGATGATCAGCCATGGAAGTTCGGAGAATGAGATGATCATCGTCATCTGACCGCAGTTCAAAATTACTTCCCGAGATATAGATCGTCCCAAGATAGCCCTCTGGTAGTTTTCAATCGGTACGTAAATATACTAATTTTTATCTTGAACTTTCGAATATTTGCCAATGATTGTTAAAACGTAAACTTTTAATACAATATTTCTTTGAAAACTCTTGGACTTATTGTATGGACTACATATATTTTTAACGTGCACTAGCAACTGAAATATTAATTTTTTTACATAATTTAGATAAAAAAAAACGCCTCTGCTTATTAATACCTGAACACCAAATGTTACCTCTCTCTTTATCACTACATACTTCATTACCTCACAGCTCATTAAACAAACTTGGTGAGTTGATAATATTGAACAAAACACATTTACACTTTCTCATTCATTTAACCCTCTCCATCCATCAACTACGCATGTTCTTTCATTTACTAGAGAAAACATTTTTAAAATCTAATTTCTTTCCTATCAACGAAACTTAATTATAATTAGAAACCCTTGTTATGATGAAGGAGGTGCAAAAAAATCCATATTTTAACTCCTCACCTCTGAGTATGATGTTGTGTGTTGGTTAAATAAACTTTCATACCTGTCGGATAGAATGAAGAGTAGAGAAAATAAATATCTTTAATAAAGATTAAATTCCAAGCTTTGAAACATCTGCTGCAAAATTAGTTTTGATTATGTTTTGATTCGGTTTTCAAAGAAGTGTCTGACGATGTGAAAGATGAAGTGGTCGTATAAGGGTGCTAGACAATTGACGATATTAAGCTCGCATTGTTTAGACAGAAATTTTTCAGGAGCTTTTCTGCCTAAAAGAAGGATAATTTTTCTCAAAAACAGATCGAGATGTTTTTTAATAACGTTAAAGTGCTAGTCGCCAAAAGGTTGTTTAAAATAATATGTTTGTTCATATAAATGAGATTTATTTATTTATTTTTATCAATTCTAGGCATTTATATCACATGAATGCGTACTAATTGTTTTATTTTCAGCTTCGACACACATTTTAATAAAGAAAAAATAAACTGCTCGTTGTTGAATATTTTTTGAATGTATTCTCTAAACAGTACAGGGCATGGCCAACGCTAACTTGCGAAAACAAAATCAGCAAAAATAAATGAAAATTAAAGTAAATCCTGAAGAAATGGAATCTCAGGTATGATTCAAATTCATTGTTCATCAGGTATGATTGAAATTCATTGCCCAGGAATATTTTATGAATGTATCCTCTAAACAGTAAAGGGGGCGTGGCATGGCTAACACTGACTTGCGAAAAAAAAATTAGCAAAAATAACTGAACATTAAAGGAAATCCTGAAGAAATTAGGATCTCAGGTACATGATATCATCGTAGTTTGTCTTGCTGCGAATTTTGTTGAAACTGGTAGCAAGTTTAAAATAAAAACTTGCATGTAATTTGTCTGAAATTTAATCATATATTGCTCAAATTAGTAAATAATAAAATAGGTTGATGAGACATTTATAATTTATCTCTTACGGTGAATTGCCTTGAATTAGTTTAAAATGTGTTTACTAAATTATTGAGTGACAAATATGAGTAGTTTGAAACAAATTCTAGACCAGAAGTCTTAAGAAGACGTCCTGTCTGATAATAAAAAATACCAGGCTTAGTTGCATTTTTACTTTTATCCTCGTATAATTCGCTAATTATAAAAAAAATTCTGAGCCTTATTAACAAAGTGAACTCACGTGACTTCATAATTTCCATTTGACATGTTATTTCATAATCAAATAACATGCACATCAGTAACTAAATATCCTACTATGTCATCTCACACATAAATAAACCTTCGTCTTGCGTTATATTGTGAAGTCGCATATTCCTCCAACAAGATTAGCAATGAATTTCAAATTTAGTCTGCGCAAGGCGTTTCATATGCATCACGTGACCATGAATTGATTCCAACACATAATCTCAAATGTCCTAAATTCAGCATCCATTGTTCCATTACACATTTTACCGTCATTAGTAGATCTCATTTTAGCTAATTATTAGCTTTGTTTCCTAGCATTTCATCTAATATTCAAGTATAAATCGAAATCTTTTTGTTCCAGATAGGAATAATACGTAAAAAAATAAATAAATAAAAAATCATAAATGAATCTATAAAGTATCATTTTGAAAAATCTCATAAATGAATCCAGAAAGTATTATTTTTAAAAAACAATCTCAGTTCATATTATGCAAGGAAATGCTGGAACTGTTTGACAGAATTTTACTAAATTTTGATGGATATTTTCTTTCAAACCGTTGTACAACGTTATATGGGTGGGTTTTACTTAAAAATAAGATATAATTAACAATTTATTAATTAGCTGATAATATTTAATAGATAAAATCTTGGAGGATTATGATTTTTTGGAAATCTTACCTCCCTTAAGAAGCACAAGCACATTGTTTGAAACACACATTTATAATGCTTTAAACTAAAGCTAAAATGATGGTAAATAAAGAGAAAGTAAAGATAGTGAGTTATAATAGCAGTGTAAAAATTATTTTCAATGTAAAGCACGCGTGGAAATATTTCGTTGCCATTGGAGATTAAATTTAATAATATTCTATAAGGAACTCCAGAAGTAATTTTTATTTTCATGAATAAAATATTTAAAATTTTTTCGTGCCTGTAATTCACATGAAACATTTAAGAAATAATTTTGAACTGGTAAAGGGAAAAAGATTTTTTAAGTTGTTTCTTTCCTTAGGTATAAACTTTAACCGAATCATAACAAGCATACCAGATATAAAAGTATTTTAAAATTGTGTATAATATGTTGCATCGAAAAAATGAAAGCTTTCAGTTTTTAAACATTCACTACTCCACACTTTGGGGATTAAGAACTTGTTCTAAACCGAAGATGATTGCAAATTTCATTTGAAGAAAATGAAATTTTCCTGATATAGTTAAAAAATTTAACAATTTAAATCCAGCAAAACATGAAAAAAGAGTTCTTAAAACCTCTTTCCCCTTTAATAGATAACAAATATAATCTTTATTTTGCTCACCTTCCAATAATGATACGTATATTTCCTTTTTCAATGAAGTACGTACTAACAATCTTGGTTTAAAGATTTGCTTAACAGCAAAAATTAAGCATGGAAGAACTGCAATAAATATACACTAAAAAGATCTTATCTTAGCTGTTTTTTTCAATTTCTTCGCTTTTGCTAACTTTTCTTTTAGCTTCAACAAAGTTTTCATTGAACTAGAAACTTTTAAGAGCTTTTCTTTCTGCCAGAATGCACATGAAATGAAAAATTACTGCTCAAGCATTCTTTTTGAGCGCAATGATTAACTTTTATTTTCTGATACGACCAGACATATTAGCCAAAAGAAGTGGAAGAATTCAGGATCTTTTTCTTTCCATACATAAGTTTATAACAGCAGCCTTTTATTCAGTTTGTAAGTAATTAAATACTTTCATTGTAAAAATGCTTATTACTAAGTTTATTGAATATCATTAATTAAAAATCGTTACATACATTTCAATAAGTAATTATAAAAATGTTGGAATAATTACTTTATGCTTATTTCAAGTTTGTGTGTAAGTAAATATAAGGAATTGAAGGAAATCGCATAAAATATGATTTGCATCGCATCATATTATGTATATTATGATTTGAAATATGATATAAATTGAAATAAAATATTTTATTCATGAAAATAAAATAAGATTCATAGAATACAATTCCTATTTAATTAATAAGTGCAACTTATTAATTAAATAGGAATTGGATTCTAAGAATACTATTAGAAAAGTGCTAGCAATAACTGAGAGAAAAAATTGAAATGCAAATTTTTCAAAACATTTTTCATATGCTAAATATAATGCACAGCTTGTATACTTTTGAGATATATCAATGTAATTAGAGAAAAAATTAGACGTTTGGGGATTCAGACCATCGTGTTTTTGAAAGGATAAAAGTAAACATGGATAAAAGTAATTTATGTTTGCTCACTCAAATGAGTGTTAGCGATGGCTGACTGTTTTTTTATTGCTTTTCGTTTATTAAAGAAAAATATTTCCGGAAAATCAATAAAATTTATGTGGATATAATCATTATATGGATTAACTATGAAGATTGCTTGAAATAAAGAATTTATTATAACTCGATTCATTTGATCATGTTTAATCCCAATAATAATATTTGCCATTCATACAAACTTTATAAAATTTCAAGAATGGTTATGGTAATAATATATAATAAACAGATGATTCATGGCGACAAACACATAGGACATACATGTTATGTTTCTAAAGCTTGCTGCAAAGGAAAAACATGCTGTAGACTCATGACACTGCAATTGTAAAACATTGGGAGAAGAAGATTCTTATACCAATGTCACTAGTTTGGGGCTTCATCATATGTGGGCAATTCTTTCTTTTTAGCACTCATTGCTTACAAATCTTAAATGCGCAGTAAGACATCTACAAAGGCAGCTAAGGAGAAAAATCAAAGAAGTCTTTCAATGAGATCAAGTCCTTGGGCCATCTATTTCCTAGGTAAATCTATATCAAATTCATTCCCAACAAAAACAGATTAACATTCCTCAACTTTCTCTAAACTATGTGACCTTTGCCTATGTTGGAGTTCATAACTGTGATATCGACCAAGAAATGTGCGCCATTTATTCTGGTTGGTGCATTCCCAATACGGGAAATTTAGGTAAGTCTTTTATGGAGATCTCTTGCCAAATTCATTGAAATAATTCTTAATCAATATCAGTTCTAACTAATTAACATGCAAAATTGTCTCTAAACTATTCCATAACTTTTTAATTTTTTAGTTTCTTTCGTTGGCGTCTTCAAACTATCACAATAGACGAAACACTTACCACTTTTTTGTTGGTTCGTGCATCCCTAATTTTATTTAACCCTGCTGTTCTGTTCGCATTTACTACGCACTTGTACACTGTAAAAACTGTGGAGTAATGTCGCTCCAAATTTGGTGTTAAAAAATCTTAAAAACAGTGTGAACAAAAACTTTATTTTAAGTTAACACCAAATCAAGCGTTCATATACATTTTAAGTGGTGTAGTTTGCATCAAACACCAATACTGGAGAATCCTTACACCATGCTCACACGCACCTGACACCATTCGTGAATTATTTTCACCTATGGAAACACCAATTTTGACGTACATTTGGAAACTCTCCGATGGTAAGTGTAGATTACTTATAAACAGCCTGATTTGCTTCGCCGTTCCTTTGGTTGTTATAAGAGGTATGCATGTTTTTTGTTGTGTAATAAAGATAATTAAGTTTTCATAAGATAAATATAACTTTATTTATATGTATGACATTTGTATTTAAGAATTTTATTACATTTAATTTGTATATTACACATGCTATGCTTCGGAAATTTTCTTTGCTAAGCCTAGTTCGAATTCGTCTTCATTAATATTTTCCGTAAGTTTGAATTACCAGACAATTTTATTTTTTGAAATCAGTGTATGCATCCTTAATTATTTGTTGTTATTCTAAATTGTATCGCAAACGTTTCGTTTTGAAATGCAATAATGTAACAATATTCTGAGGTTCTGATGAAAGACATTCAGGAAAAGCTTAAATAAATTTGCTTTTTATTAGTGAAGAAATAACAGCTTTGGTTAACAAATCCTTGATATTTTAACTTGTAGAACAATATTGTAGTTGCCTCAATGCCTGTTTTAAATAAAATGTTATTAAGTAAAGCAAAATCTGTATTCCTGTGGAATTGTTCAGTAATTGAAGTTCACATTTCTATCTTTTACTCATTAAAAATGCAGTTAAAAATTGTATATATTTGAAAACACTGGAAAATTTTAGCCTATTTTGATATTTCATTCATTAATATTCGATATTTTGTTTTTTATGGATGTAAATATTTTGCATATTTTTTCCCACCTGAAACAAGCAGACGATAATAAGACAGCTGATTTTATTTTATTCTTATTTGTTTACTGTTTCATATAATTCGAGTTTTTGAGTTAGAACGGAATAGTGTGTTCTTGTGTGAAAATATTAATTTTCATTCTTGCGGTTCAAAGTTTTCTTTGGATTATTTTAAATAATTTTTTGTTGATTTCAGTTTAGAATTGGTCGGAGCTACTAAATCTTAAAGATTGGATTTTTTTTAGATTTAGTGCTACTGAACTCCAAAAATGGTGGCAACTACTTTACACCAAAATTGGTGTAAAGGAACATTCCTGGTGTTTGATTACACCAAGAATTATCTTTGGTGTTTGATTACACCAAGAATTATCTTTGGCGTTTGATTACACCAGGAATTATCTTTGGACACCAAGAATAATTGTTGGTGTTTTACTGCACCACTTTTGGTGTAAGTAGTTGCCACCACTTTTGGTGTAAAGTAGTTGCCACCATTTTTAGTGTTGTGTTACACTAATTTTTTTACAGCGTAGCGTTCGGGTCAATATGACCAGAAAACTAAATACTAAGTACAAGGGCCTATGTTCTCCATGATTTCAGATAATTATTATGCTTAGACATAAACAAGATATTTTTTGACAGTATAAACTTGATATATTTGAAAAATAATACAATGAATATTTAAATATAAGCATATGTATGGAAAATAATAAGATGAATTGGAATATATCTTTAAAATCTTACCTCATTTTTATTTACGATTCAGACAAAAATATGATACTTGTTGCTTGGGGATATTTTTTTTCAATTCTTGCACAATATATTTGCTTTATTATCATTTCTTGATTGATAGAACAGGTATTGGGCAAGTTTATTACTCAACTGTAAATTAATAAGGGATGGTAATGATAAATAATTTTGCCAATTACCTTGTATTCTTTTGACTATGTTATGCGACTCTTTATTTGTTTAGAAATGTTTTTTGTCTGAATATATGAAGCAATTAATAATTTACCTAGTTCTTCTAAAAACAAGCTTTTCGTTAATTTGTTTTCATAACATTGCTATTTATTGATGTCCAGAGGATAATTGTACTATAAAGTAGCATTATCAAGAATATTATAAAATAAAACCATGTACCAGCAATTTTTTTCCTTTTAAAGATATATGTATTCAAAAGTTGATCAAGAATATCCATAGATCCTTTATTGTCACTGTACTCTAATATCACTTCCAGCTTTTTGTCAAATATTTTACAAATTGATGATTTATCATGAAGCATAGTGCTCATAAGAGTGATAATTCATCCTTTTATTTATAACATTTTGCGTTCAATAATTGTCATTTTTGATATCATTCTGGATTGTAAACTGAATGCAGCTTCAAATAGATCTTTTATAACCTTCATTCTTGATATTGAATACATAGTTGTTCTGGGAGAGATGTTTTTATAAAATTGTCAGAACTCAGGCATCCAAAACGTGGGGGCTGATCCAATGACCAGTTTATATTTTGATATTTGGACTATATATGCTGTAGATTTTGAAAAGTTTGTGTAACAATACTGTCATAATAATCAGAAGTTTCAATTTCCTCACTTGTATAAGTTTCATATCCTGAAACGTCTTCCACTCTGCAATCAGGTGTTCCATAAGTTGAGCAATTTCAATGTAACTCAAATATCTGTGAATAGCTATTTTTGTCCCGTCAATGCACTATCAAGAGTAATTGATATTTCTTTATGTATATTGTGTTCCCATACAAATCACAACAGGCGATATGATTCGATACTGCAATTTATACCATTACTGGAGATATCGTATCACGTGACCTAGCTATCGGTCTCTTTGACCTTGACTCAACTTGCCTGGTTATGCAAAACATCTTAGATGACTTTTCATTAATTTATTTATGTCACTTCCTGTTGAATTAATAATATATAGTGCAAGATTTTGCTTACAATTAAGGGAAAACAGATTCGGCTCACATTGACCCGAACGATACATTAATACAATTTGAAAAAATAGACAAAAAATATAAAAATAAGAGAAAATCTTTTTCAGAGAAATAAGATATCACCCTCACGAACAAAGTCACGAAATGTCTGTAAAATATCTCTTTACTGTTGTTTTTTATAAGAGGTTGAAATACGTTTCGGGTAAAATAGACCCGAACAGAACAGCAGGGAGGGTTAAGTGGTGGGAAGGCACTTTCTGCGCAGAAGCAAAAAGACTGACAATTTTATATCCATTTAAGAGTTTGATTCAGTGAGTTTGTTTATTAGGTGAAGTATTAATCTTCCTGTTGAGCATCCAACCATGCCCGCGGGTTGCAAGCTATTCTATGTTTCGCTGCTTACCGCGATTTCTGCGGGCTAGTGTGGGTATGATAGGTGGGGCCTATAGGTTTTAAGGTGATTAATATAACGTTGCACATAAATAAAGATATGATTCGTTTTGAAAGAATTTGCATCCAAATAGCGATTTAAAAAATTCCATAGTTAGCGGGTAAATAAAATTTCTCGATGATATATAGTATAATTATCTAGCAAATATATAATGAAATCTACGAAATGAGAAGAAGGTTATTTTAATCCTTTTTTCGGAAATGAACAATTTCTTTATTTCGATCAAAGGTTCTAAATTTTTTTAAAAGAACAGAAAGCTTACATTTCAAAGAATATGTCGGAAAATAAACCAATTAAATAAGTGTTATAAAAAATCGAGCTCATTTATTCCTAAAACGTTGCTGGTTAAACCTTCTGTGGGGCAACATATTAAAAAAATAATAAATTAACAAAATAAAATAATTGTGTGATTTTTTCAAATGTTGAATAATTTTCTTACATTGTTCAACTATATAATTTTAAGAAGGATTAATATTTTCAACATAAGAATAGAAGTAAGAATCTAACTATTTTAAGCGTTGTAAATGGATTATATATTAATGACATCGAAACTCTAAAATGACATTTTGAAACTTACATTTATTGCAATCTGCTAAGTAGAAGAGCTGCAACCCTAAATTTTTAAGAAAATTTATCATCAGCTGATTTAATGGAAATAGAACCGGCTAAGGACGCATTAAAAATAATGAAATGCGAGCACAATTCTCGAAAAGACAATTAATTAATTGCAGTTTCAGGGATATCTGTGGAAAATAAAATTTCAGAGCTTCATTACAGCGTTTAGCAACAAATAACAGCTTCAAAAATTTATTTTTTGATGCTTCAGTAATTATGTCTTATTTTAAAGTAAGGTACTTAGCTACTTCATTACTCTCCGAATCGATTTACACTTTTTAAAGAATAAACGGCTGCGTTTCTGCAGTGGAAAGTTGCACACAAAGGACCCTAAAACAAATAAAGCGGCCATTTTCAGCTATTACGTAATTACAGAGATTTATTACTCCTAAGGTTGGAAAAAAATGGCTGATAAATCTTTATGGACGAGCTACTTCCTGACAGCGAAACGAACATCAGTCTCTTTTCTCTCTTGTTATTTTTGATTCTCTTCTTTGAGAACGAAGATTTCTTCGCAATCTGAGTAAAATGAAAGGTTAAAAAATAAAAGAAAAATGAAAAAAGATGGGGATAAAGAGATCGGGAGAATGTTATCTAACGACACATTCCTGCGCAGCCTGGGTCATCCCATAGGAGCACAAGGCATGGGAAGTGAAAAGGAAAAAAAAGTTCCCATGCTCGCACTCTTAGATGCGTAATGGAAGCAGCAAAATTATGGGACAGCCAAACATTTCAAATTTGTTGTTTTTCACTCTTACGGTACAGCAGATTTTCCATTGAAGGCTTTTATATTAACCCTCTGACCACTGAGGATTCCAAAATCTGAATACAGTTGTACACGGAGGTTTGTTTACTAAAGGATATGTGAAATAGATTTGTCCACCCCGTTTCCCCTTTTTTTCCTTCGGGTAATGGAAAATGTCAATGGAAGGCCTTTCATTTCTTATCTCTGCCCCAAGCCCAACCGCCTTCTCTCCGCTTTCGGGACAGTAACCGGCCGAAATCCGCCCCACTAGTATAGAAGTTGCATGGCCGGTTACGGCCGGCTTGGGAGTCAGAGGGTTAAACAGGAAGATGATGTTGGGGTAAGATGTTTCATTACTTAACGAACCTGATGAATAATAATAATATGCAAACTTTTATTTTAAATTAAAGGCGATTAGAAATTGGGAAGTTGCAAAATTAATAAAAAATGAAAAAAAGATTTTCAAAATTTTTTTATTATTATAATAATAAGAAGAAAGTATCTTTTACTAAAAATATGAAATCATATCAAAAATCATTAAAGCGCGAGGTGATGATATAAATATCTTAGCAAAATAGAATTTTAATAGCATTCAGAACGAATTATAATTCTTAAAGAATATTTAGGAATTTCCTATCTTATGATATTTATTGGAGTTTAATAAACTTATTATATTCTTTTTAGTTATTTTCTAATTTTCACTATGCAAATAAAAACGAGCGATGAAAAATATTTTTATTTTTAATAATTTATGTATTTATTTATATATTTCATAATCCATTATTATAATTATTGTGGAATTTTATTATCAATTTTAATCAAATTCAATACTAGATGGCGCTTCTCATATGCAATCAAAATAGAATTAAAACTAAGCATCGAATTTATAAAAACAAACAAATGTATTTCAAATGATTTTAAACTCTGTTGTTTGTGTTCAAATAAATAATGTAACGATCGATATAATATAGAAGATTCCCACTGTTTTCTGTTTAGACTCATTGATTGAAATCGAAATAAATTAATTAAATTTTTTTCGCAACCTGAGTAAAATTTAAGGTAAGAATAAAAGAAATGGAGAGATGAGATCGGTTAGGTACTATCAAATGATTCATTTCTGCAGAGCCAGGGTTACTTCTTAGCAGGAGTGGCGTTAGAGCGCTCCTGTCGGGGGGCTGCAGGGTCTCCCTGACAGGGGTGCACGACTTTCTGTAAAAGGGGTGGAGCGTATTCATGACCTTCGCCAGATCTTTATTTATCTACTAGTTAAATAGCCCGTTGCGTTAACGGGATGCAAAAATTTACCCCAACGGGGGCACACCATCTCCTACAGGGGGCCTGGCCTCCCTAGTCCCTCCACTGGCCACACCCCTGCCTCTTAGGAACACATGGAAAGTGGGTTGAAGTAAACCAATTATAATTTGGGAGGGCTCTCCCCTCGATTTTCTAATATACTAATTTAATACGGCGTGTCTCGCGCTTCGTAATATAAAGCAGGTCAACGAAAGCACATTTTGCAGTTTTCCTTTCGACTGAGTCCAGAATTTGATAAATTTCTATAATTTGGGAGACAAGATAACCGCATACTATAGCAGAGGTCTATATGGTTTTAAATAATCCTTTTTATATCTCGTTTACGAAGATTTACAGTCTACGAAGATTTACAGTCTCTCTGTTCACTTTAGAGGCCGCGGTAGCCTAGTGGAAAGGCCTCCGCTTTGGGGCCGGAGGGTTTTTTTAGTTCAGCAGAAGTGTAAAAGTTATTCTTTAATTCCCTTAAATAGCCCTCGTGTTGCTTCAAAACGGGACGTTAATCTAACCTAACCTAACATAACCTTTAATTCCCTACTATAATAAAGTAAAATACAATTTAAGAAATCAGAGCATTTTTTCCTTCACAAATTTTTGAACAAAATATACTATGTATAAAACCTAGGTTTAAAAGGTCACTTTGAAATCAATCGAAATTAAATTCTGATACAAGCTGAAATGAAGACAACAAGTGCTTTTTCTTGGCTTCATTTAATACCACGTACTTTGTCTGCATATTAATTTATGTATTCTTTCTGAAGTTTTGAGTATTCGGTTTTAAATATTTGCGTAAAGATATTCAGCTGCAGATTTAAAAGGGAATTATTCATTGCTAGATATGCAAATACTTAAGATCTGAAGTTTTTTATGCAGTCGTAATTAAAATGATAATAAAGGAATACAAAAATCTGCTCATCTCCGATAGAATGACTTTATTTCCCGATCTTCTACTGATCTGGTACTGAATATTTGAATAATAAGTTTCAAACACAAATATTTCATTGATTACGCACTGTTAAAAGGCTATTTGTATAAATGTTCCATTTTGGGTAAATTATACTTAACTTTTAAGTCTTAAAAAGACAGTATTAGTTTTAAATCGTAACATTTGTAATTTAATAAATATAAAAATTCCTAGAAAATAATGTTAGATAATGCATGAAACAAAATTACTAACTGACTTTCAATATTCTACTGTCTTTTATTTTTTATTGCAATTATGCCGATATTTCTAAAGCAAGCTACATAGTTATAAAATTTACTGTTTGTTAGTCAAATATGTAAAAAGATAAACAATTAAGCTTTTAATATGTTAATTAAGTTGTTTATGTTATCTTAAATGACAGCAACATATTTCGTTTTCACTTTAAACTAAGTCTGTGATCGATAAGTCAGTTTATTGGATATTTTGGTTTAATGGGACACTTTGAATGATTTAATCAGGGTAAGAAAATGCCCTAAACTGAGTAAATAATGTGTCCTAAATAATTATTACGCAGAAATTTTAAAATTTTCCTTATGAATAGTGTTGTTGAAGGTGTTAGAGATATACTTGTCTGATGCAGATGCAAAACGAGACTATCAAATTCTTGTTACTTTTTATCAGATTTATTTAAATGGCTTAATTATGAAACTGAGATGGTTCGGCATACTTAAAATGATAATAAAGGAATACAAAAATCTGCTCATCTCCGATGAAGTTATTCATGTGAACATGAATTCATTCTTTTGAGACAAAAGAATTGAGATAAAATAACTTAAATGAAAAATCATTGACTTCTAAAAAATTAACTATTAAAGTAACTAGTGAAACTTAACTATAATTCATTTCGTTTGAGATAAAATATTTGAGATAAAATAACTTAAATGAAAAAGTCATTAGCTTCTAAAAACTTAACTATTGGAACTCTATTCTTTTGGAACGAATTCAGTTAATAAGATCACAGATACGTTAAGTTAATTTAGACTGCTTATGTCAAGTAATACTTAATTTTAGATTCGAACATTTACACATACCAGAGAAATAAATTTATTGCTGAGATAAACATTGAGATGAAACTGAAATAAAATCACATATGAGAATAATTTATTAGGTTTCAGTGCATTTAGAATATCATTTTTAACTCATTAAATGTGCTTTACCTTATTCTTGTACAACGTGTAATACGAAATATTTCTTTCAATGCATGCTCTTGTTAGATATATGGTCTCTTTAATGAGATATAACAAAATTTCATTTTTAATAATTCATGACCAGAGATAAAATAATATATATATATATATATATATATATATATATACAATAATAAACAAATACAGAAACCAAGACAAAAGACACCTCTATAAAAAAACAGCAATAACCATACGCTCGTTCGAGATTTCCCTGCTGATGACGAGCCCCAGATGTTAGTTTTATGTTCTGTTTTTTCTTTTCTGAAATGGTTTTAATGTTTTCTTTTGTTAATATATATATATATATATTCACTTTAAATACTTCCAGATTTTTGATATTGTGCTGCACTATATAAATCATGAATTCATGTACTTTTATGCGGCATTTACAATTTTTACTGTTTTCGAATGTCAGCAAACTCTAAAACTGAATATTTTTCCAAATAATATTTAGTGTTCTTATACGAATAATATTTTTTACATATTTTTCGTCTCGTATTATGGATATACATAAGGATCTTTCATGCCTTTTACCTTGCAAATGCAAAACTTGTTCTAATGCTAATTCCTGGCAGATCCTGCTATTCCGATATAAGAAAAGACTTATAGAGATGAGCTGGCTTAGAGAGGGTGGCGTTTGTGTAGTGCATTCCTCTAGCAGTCATTCAATATGACACAAATAAAAAAACATAATTCACTTTAACAGGATTCATCTCATTTTTTCCTAAATTTTCAGAATTTTCCTATCGGTTACAAACAATGAGGAATCCACATGAAAAACACATAAAACTTTCTCTGAATACACACTACTAATATCACTATGAAACGCATAAAGAAGGCAACGCATCATCAGACAGCCAACTATAATAAAGAAATTTTAAACCATAATTAACTTTTAATGATGAAATCATTTCTTAGAAATATGTTTTGGAGCATTGATTCCTCTAGATCTAAAGGCAGAATTTGATTCTGTCCTGCATTTCGAATCACACCGTGGTCCTGATCTCCATATAATTTATTAAAACAATGCTGTCGATTTGAATCGCATTCTGCTATATCTAATACGTACAAATACATAGGCGGAAATGGAGAACATAGAGAGAGGCAGACATTTGGTTGCCTTAAGTCCTAGCTCTATTAGCATATATTACTGTCAAATACGGTTAGAGGCGTATCAGTAACCATCTTTAATAATCTAAATAAACGCAAATGCAGGTCCTTTTGATGCTGAAAAATCCTTCAAAATTGTGCCTTATGTTTTCAAATTAATCATGCATGCATCAGATTAGAAATGAACAAGTGTATGTAACCTGTGTATCATACGTATTTCTAAAACATGGTTTCTTTCCAAAATGGTTGGAAAATTGAGAAAATTCCTCCTATAGCTTGCTTTTCTAATAAGATGGTTTCGCTTTAACACTTTTCCAGAATTAAGGAAATATATGCGAAACAAACAGCGTGGTAGGATCTATTAAGAATATTTAAAAAAGTAATGAAACACATCTGTGTAATTGACACAAATCGTGGTGGCTTGGTAGGATCAAAACTTGACTCCACCAAAGATCCTTGAAGTGTGTGGGTCTCGTGCACATTAAATATGAAGTCGATGGCCAAAAGTCCTCCTGCTGATTTTGCAGGGAAATTTGGAAATATGTTTGCCGGCTCAAATATCATCCTCGATATCTGACCACGGTTCAAAATCACACTGTTCCACTTTGCGTTGATTAAAAACGGAACGTTAAAGGAATTAAACTGGATAAAATTGGCGAAACACAGTTCTTTGCTCTAAACAACGTTAAGAAAAATCTAGACTTATCCGAACTGGTGGATCTCTGTTACTTAGATGGCCATCCTCCCATTGAAAAAAGAACAGAGACTTGCCAAGAGTTCGGCATCATATAATTAATTCTAAAAAGATGTTTCAGTTAAATCGAACAATCTGAAATAAAAGATTTTCTTGTGTTAATGTTACTTAAATAATATGAATAAGTTATATTTAATAATTAAGGAAATAAGGTGTTAAACTACCAAAACATATATAAATACGTTAATTAATTTTTTTATAATACTATAACGAGCATATTAAATTAATAATAAAAACGGTTCTGCCAGTAGTGTAATATCTAATAATGAATAAATATAAAAATAAGTATTGCAAGCAGAATTTGGCTTCAAATTTAGAAGTTCTTCTTTCACACAATGTTACAACTATTGAATTTGAAAGTGGTTTGTGTCTCGTATTTAATTCCATGTCATTCTTGATCGAAATCAACACATAGAAGAAAATCAAAATATATGACTGTCACGATTAAATATTTTTTTATTATGGACACTTTATTCAATGGACATTTTATTCTTCCATACATTTCCGTAAACATTCATCATTTGAAGTATTATAACAATAACAATGCGTTTTACATTAATTATCAAATTAATGTGGTGAAATTTTCAAATTGTTAGATAGAATTTTTCCGCCTATTATAAACGTATTTGTTAGAAACTTAATTTTATCTTTGATAGTCCTTTCGAAATAAACAAAAATAATTGACAAAAGAGCCCCATATAAAGTACGAGTTATCAAAAATATCAAGTTCATAAAATTTCATTTAAAGATAATTTAATCAGCTTATATTGATTTGAAGTTAATCTAATTATCTGAAACACTGACGTAAGATTTACTTTTATTGACTTAACAATACAAACAGCTATAAATGCCTCATAAACTACTTATTTTTTAGGGCTTGCTTTGTTCAGTTATAATTGGCTATGGAATTGAAATTATCCATTCACCAACTTCATTAAGAGGAATTTGAAATATCTGTCTTATCTTACTCACAAAGTTTTATTCCTAGTAGATTTATAACTTTTAATAATTATTTTTGGTTCATTCAAAAAAAAATTTCGTATAACTTAATGAAATTATTCTTTTCCGAAGTCATGAGTTGTTTGTTTGTTTATATGCAATAGATTGAGGGATAGAAATTAAGTAATATTCTTAATTAATTTATCATACACATTTGCTGATTATAACGCCAATTTAATATTAATAGAAACTTTATAAGCCAAAGTTTTCTCAACTGGAAAATAAAGAGTGAACAACAGCCTATTTCTTATGTTTTTATAATTTATTGAAAATCGTAGCTTCAAATGAAATTTCTTGTAAAATTTGTCGAATATCCGCAGATAGAAAAGTATGTAATACGCTAAATTCGTCGCATAGTTTTCTTCACACAAATCATGTTCAATTTCAACACATAAAATATTTCTTATAGGATCATTTTGACGTTAATTTTACTTAATTTCTTAAATTTCCATATTGTAAATGTTAATTTTTTCGTTCTTCTAGTTTTTTACTTAATTCGAGTTTCGGAGAAAATATTTAAATTGAATTAATTGAAACTGAAAGTAGTTAATGTCTGTTACTTTCTTTTCGTTTAATTTAATGTTGAACTTACTATATTATCCACGCAAGAAATGTGGTATTTAGATAATGATACATTTTTACGTTGAAATTATAAATGTATTAATATTGTACCAAAAAATGCAGCAGATATACAGTGAAACTTAGCTAATTTGAACTTTTTAAATTCGAATGCGTCCGCCATTCAAATGTATTATCTGGCCCTTGAATTTCCTAATAACATAATGTTAAAATATTTTTTTTATTCGACTTTATTTGGGTTAATTCGAAATCATGGCTAAAAGTTGTAAAAAATTGCTTTTATTTCTGAAATATTTTCGTTAGTTAGATACGTAATATGAATAAGTGGAGTGTGAATAGGTTGTATGTAAATATTTTTAATCCCCTTGACTCACTTGAGGACTTTATTGCTGTACAACATATATTCGATTAAAAAACCATTAAAGCTTTTTCACTTTTTTAAAAGACTGAACACGTTAAATTTGTATTGTGAAGTTTATTTTTGAAGTTTTATTGTACAATAGTAGCATTAAAAGTGTTGATTACTGTTAGTTTCTTGTAAATTATTTATTTATTGAAGTTATTATTTTTTAAATTAGTAAATTGTTTTAAAAGATAATTTTTATTATTTTATTAATAAAAATTATTTACTGTTTATTTATTAAATATGTTTTATTTATTAAAATTGTCAAATATTAAAACTAAATTTTTATTGCCATTTTTTGTTTGAAACTCGTCATTTCCTGTTAGTGTACTCATTTGCTGACCAATATTTTCTTAATTGGAAATTTATTATGGTCCTGTCATCTTCGAATGAGTCTAGTTTCACTGTATTAAAATAAATTCATCAATTTTATATTCTACACATTTAGTATTATGAAGAAAACGACATGATTACAAAACAAAAATTTTAAAAAAATGGATATTAGAAAAAGATATAATATTTTTCAGGTCTGGCGTGCTATTTTTAATAAATTTAAAAATTGTTTCTCTGTCATAAATGCATTTACTTTTCAGTAGTTCTAAATAAATTATTACTTGCTATAATTTAAGTTTGCCTAATACAGTTCATAGCAACATCAATGACACAATTCATACGAAATAGATGACCCTTATGTACACATATATATTCTCAGAACAATATTAATTAGAGCAATACTATTGATTCTCAATCCATCATCCTCCGGTTCAGATTTCACTTACATCCTAGGCATGTTGAATGCAGTATCGATCGGATCTGTATCTTAATTATTACCTGATACAATAATACATAATTAATTTTAAGTTTTCCAAATAGTGTATATTTCTATTGTACCTCATAAACATGGAAACGTTGAATGAAAGTCAGACCATTAAAGCATATAATTCAGTTATTTCATAGAATATCTAGGTGTTAAACTAAGCGATTCATGCAATACCTAGTTACTCTTTGAAATAAAGGATTCCACGCTTTAACTGTAGGAAGACCATCATAATACGCAATAAAAAGCGCGTGTTTTGTAAAATTTTCGTTAAAGTAGCTCCCATTATTTTTAAATGTGCGTAGTAATTGTATTGGAAACCTGTACTTGCCATAAATGTAGGTATGATGCGTATTTAATTTATATTAAAGATTTCAGGTTCAGATTAATGATAGGACTCTGGAGTTAATCATGAAACTAATAGTGTGCCAAGTGTAAAAAAATATTGAAAATATGAATCGGCTTATAATCAGTATGTACATAATTATAAAAGATTAGATGTAGAATTAAATTACACAGGAGTTGGCTACCCTCTAGTGATCTGAATGGACGAGAGATATCATATTTGGAAAAATTAATAAGAGAATATAACTAATTAACGTGTATATATTCTGATTTTTTCGTACCATAATCTAAAGAATTTTACGACGATAACACAATCATTGTAAGAATAAGTAAACGAGAACGCACACAAATGATTTAACATAACGCATTTTTCATCTATTCTAACTAACCGTGTTTGATAAGAAATCGGGGCTATTGAATAAATAAGTAATTTCATTCATTGCTAAGAGTTTTATTGAGAAAGTTCTGTTACTTAATAACGAAAAGTAAAAGAAAAATGTCATATTTAATTATTAAAATTAATGTACAATACCAATTGTTTCGTATCTAAATTAAGGTTTTGTCGACGAGAATGTAAAATTAAAATTTGCTCTAACTCCTATAGTTTGTTTTTACTATGTAATTAATGCGAAACTAGAAAATTCTTATTAAATTTTACCTCGCTTTGGGGCTTTGCTTAACTATTACTTTCTTATTTTTACAGAGTAGAGAATATTTCCCTTTGGGTTAAATTTGGTATGAAGTTTATTCAAGAATAATGAATAATATGAAAAGTGGTAAGATATGCAAGGAACGCATTGATGAAATATAAATTCAGTGCTATCGAATTCATAAAGTAAATTTTATATTAATTATTATGAAATATAAATTCAGTGCTATCGAATTCATAAAGTAAATTTTATATTTCATAAAATCTATTTATAGTCGCCGGCTTCTTGTGACAATATTATGCATACCTCTCACAATGTAAGCACAAATATATGGTCTAAAGTGCAAATAAATGCAATACTTTTAAAAAATTAATAAACGTGGGTAATATGTAGAGATTACGAAATATCCCTTGCTATTGTATAATCTTAGACCTTTTCAATATAATTAAATTGAATTATAACGATCATTTTGATATTTGCATGATTATGATGGAAAAATAATTGTTTAATTTAGTGCTATGAGGGAGAGTTCCTCGTGGTCAAGAGTTCATTGCTACTTCGAAACATTTTTGTGCAAATTAAAAAAATATATATTAAGAAAACTGATTTTGTGAAGACGGAAACTGGTTAACTTTATAGTATCATTTTATTTCATTAGCTGAGAGTATATGACATTAACTATGTATTATACCGACGTAAATAATTTAGAACGATCTAAACTTGAAATTATTAAAATTGTTTTCATTTTATTGAATCTATAAAGAAGATAAAATATAATTATAAGAGTTTAACTTTTTAAACTCTTATAATTATAGTTCAGTACTGAGTAAGTAGGAATGTGCATGAACAAATTTAAAAATTATACTGATTAAAATTAAAAACAATTTAAATTATTCATTTAGGTGTTAGTTGTTTTGAGCATCTTAGCGATTTAATTTTTAAGACTATTTAAAAGTTTAATTTATTAAAAATTTCCATATATATATCAATTAACACATTAAAAAAATAAAAAGAAGTTAATCTATAGACTAACAATCTGATAAACAGAACTGTATCATTCAAGAAGTGTTTACAGAAGTTTTACCATTACAAAGTGTTTGTTTATGAAACATAAAAATTGCAATTTGCTGTTATTTTTCCAATTTAATGCCCTAACTGACGCTTTATAAGATTCAAAGACTGTTTTCTTTTAAAATGGATATGGTTTAATAAATATGAAAATGAATTTTTGTCCATAAAAATGAACATTTGAAATGTATGAAAATTAATTTAAAAATCATACGTAATTGTGAAAATCTTTTGTTATTCAATTCAAGTTTTATTTTATCTCTAAAACTATTAAGCAATTGTTTTTCAATTTGGCAAATGATTTGTGTGTCTAGGTCTAATTTGCATCCTTTGAATATGTATGTAATGTATGCTTGCATCCATTGAATATGTATGTATGTTTGTCCTTGATGAATTCTTCTACCTTTGATTGAAAACCAGGAAAAATATTTTTGTAACTATTCATAAAAATTATTAAAAGATTTATTACATAAATCCAAAACAAAATAAGTTCTTTGCTAACGACTCTTTGTATTTGTGCTTTGTGAAATGCGCAAAAAATTATATTTTATAGGTTGTTTATCAGAATATTGGTCTCAATTTATTAAATTTTGACTTTTCTAAAGATAATTTGATGTTCTTCATTTTCTGTAGAAATAAGTTCGTACAGCCTTGCTGAAATATATTTTATATGTATTCAAATGAGATAATTCCGAGATTAATTCGAATTGTCTTAAGACATGATTCCAACCAAAAGGGTCACTTCACATTCTTTAATATCTCCATACTAGGGAGGAATTCCGTAACATGTTTTACATGTATAAAAAATAAAAAGTAAAGTACTGATATTTTAATTGTTATATAGAAATGTTTAAAAAGACAGTTATATAACTTAGTTTGATTAGATTGCGGTTTACCTATATTGAATTTTCCAGGAAAACATCTATAATTTAAATGGGAATACAATATTTGTACATTCTGTTTTACTGATAAATCCTACTAGAATCCGAAATAAAATTTGTTATTCAATATCCATTCGAAATTTTGAAAATTTTCTCCAGACTTCTTAAAATTCTTATTTTATTGAATTTACATGATTTGGATATTGGACTGAATGATAATCAATGGCTAATCGCATTTTCAAGAAAATTTACTAAATTTAGATTCCAAAGTGTTTTTTTTTCTTGCACATGCGATAGTTATATTTCAAATAAATACAGGGGTACGCATGTTTTTCTGACTTGATCTAAAACCCTTTTGTGAAGCGTGCTCTTTACCCTTAAACGAAATATTTTTTTTCAACTCAGCCTAGCAGTACCTAAACAGTGATTCTAGAAGTAGCAGAATACTTTCAGATTCTAGAGTTAGGATTCCATCAGCGATTAGCGATGCAAGAATATTCCACTATTTTGAATTGATACAAATGCATTAAAAGCATCTTTGATTTCCTAAAAGCATTTTTTGTATAATATTCTTTTCCCTCGGAACATTTAGTTTAAACAACCAAATGAATCAACGGTTTAGAAAGAAAAAGCCTATGGCAACTGGTGGGGAGAAGGCTTAATGCATGGGAGTACAGTACTGAGGCCTAGTTCTCAGTAAACTCTGCAAAAGGTAGTATTATATTCTTTATTTAGAATTGACAATTCATGCTCATGCTAGGTAGAAACGTATTGGCGGTCATATCAGTTGTTAATGTCGTGATGCGTGTTTCTATGAGGCTTATGCCCTTAGGAACAGCACATTGAAATTGCTCAAATTCCGCTTTGATGCAGAGATTCCTTTACGCCGAATATTAAATATTGGTGATTGAAACTAAATTCACTTCAAATATATGGATTACTTTTAATTCAATCAGTATTATATTGAGGACTTTTTAACCCTGTGACTGCTTATCCGCGATATCCTCGGATTGCAAGCAAGCTTTTTAAGATATGCAGTTGTTTTTAAAGCCGATCTGCAACACCATTCTTTTAGCTTAAGTTAGATGGTATGAATGTCATGAAATTTTATAGCATACATATTAATTACAAATCCGGTGAACTGACCTCATAGATTTAAAAACATTTCAACCGAAAAATTTAACTCCTACTCTGCAAGGCTATTTTATTTCTAAATATCGACTTTACCGTTCTATCTAAGTGATTATATGATATAAAGTAAAAATAGTTTAACAAATTATGAGTTTAAACTGATGTATATATTTCTCAAAAACCAGCACAGAGTTTATTTATGAAATAGATCACCACACAAATATTAACCCTCTGACTGCGTATTCCACGATTTCCGCGGGTCGCAAGCAAGTCTATTTTCTGCTGCATCCTGCGATTTTCACAGGATAATGTGTATACTATGTAAATACTCTTATATCGTTGGATCATATTATACTAATAAAACCTTCCATATAAATAACAATTCGCTTGGCTCAACCGTATTTGAACACGTTTTCAAATGTTGCATCTAAATAATGATTTTTTTTAAATCCGCGGTCAGAGGGTTAACTGTCCGTGAGGATACATCACTTATCTTTCCCCAAAGAGTCAACTTGAGGTGCATTTGATTATAACGTTCATGGATTTCCGACATGTTCCCTAGGGTTTACTTTGGAAATATTTTGCACAAAAATTCATTTTAAGCCAAAATGAAATTTTTTACTGAAATTTATTTTTAAGTTATCTTGTGTGGTTTCCATCGATATCATATATATTTGGTTTTATTTTGTTAAAATTACACATATAAATATATTATGTATGAATATAACCATTTTTATTTCCTGAAAATAAATACTTTTACCGTTCATCAATTGTATAGTCGGAAAGTTGAAACTGAATAGAAACAAAATGGCACAAAAAATGTCAAAGGATTCGTT
>BGPR01000006.1:1204347-1314411 GCA_013235015.1 Araneus ventricosus
ATGTAAAGTGTCACTGCGTTGGAAAGTCTTTCAATTCAAAAATAAATTTTGCAAGTTTTGTAAGCTGTCAGAGAATATCGGATGGCATTTACATGCTGCGTCGTAGGATGATAAAATGCTGAGACATATTTCTTGACACAATTATCAGGCGAGAGTGAAGCATGATACAACCAAATAAAAATTCAAATTCATGAATTCTTAATTGTATTTCCAAAGCATATGAACCATATATTCATTTATTGTGTAATGTTTGGTAAGAAATAATTCTTCAAAGGGATTTGAGAACTAAAGTTCTTTTTAATCATAAAGCTCGCAGCGATTCATATTAATATCACTCCCATTTTGTGATTTTCATTTAATATTGAATAATTTAATGATCGATTAATGAAATAATATACTTATAAGATTTTTTTAAGAAAATATTTTTTTTATTAAAAATATTTTCTCTCTAAACAATTAATCAAAGGGATTTGAGATGTAAAGTTCTTTTTAATCATAAAGCTCGCAGAGATTTATATTAATATCACTCCCATTTTGTGATTTTCATTTAACATCGAATAATTTAATGATCGATTAATGATATAATTTACTTAAAGCATTTTTTAAGAATAAAAGTTTTTCTTAGTAAAGATATTTTCTATCTAAGCAATTCTTAGTTTTTTAAAATTAATAATCTTCAATCAAAATGTAAAGTTTAAAATTAAATTTTTAATTATATTTTCTTCATTTTCTACATTCATTTACATCCATTTGCGCAACTTTCGTAAAATAAACTGTACAGTTAAGGGCTTACTTGTTACCGAATGCTGTCTTTGAAACTGGTATTTGTGCAAGTGAGCTAATTATATAAAGGAATTTACAAATATGTGCTCTTTGGAAACTTTATATGCGCTTTCCTGGAATATTATGTGATAAAAAATTATTTTGATTAGAATAAGTTACGCACATATTGAAAATGAAGCGTATAGTTAAATTTGGTTTATACGTGTCCATCTCTCTAAGAAAACCCTTATTACTTCAATGACCAAGGATAATTACGAATTTTTTATTTGCATTCATTTAAAGATTCTGTAATGGATTGTATGTTTACATTCCATCTTAAAAGTTGGACTAATATGAATTCTATAGTAAAACTAATTATTTTAAAAATTACCATTTAAGCAAGCTAACTGTTAATGTATTTGATAAATTGTTTCTCTAAACGGTGAAACTACAGGTTTTTGAAAAGATTTCGGAAAACTGCTAATCATATACAAATTTGTCGATAATCCTAAGTATAATTTTTATAAAATTTGCTTGTAGTAACGAATCATTGAATTTTTACTAAGTCACACATTTAAATGCCTCCTATATGACTACAAAAATAAAAAGAAATCCAATAGAATCACTAACTTCCTTTTTTCTTTTATGTACAGTGTGATTAGTTAAATATTTGAAAATATAACTGATATTTTTTGATTTAATGAAAAAATAGTTTTCTTTATTTTTTAGATTGATGCCCCTATTTGAAGTTGCATTATTGTCTACTGGTAATATTCAGCCATAAGGAGACAAAAGTTTTCCTGTTTCACTCAATTCCTTCTTGTCCACAGCGTGAGAAAATTAGTGATATTACTTCATTTAATTTGCACCATCCTCAAACGAAAGAGAAACCTTCAGAAGAAATTTAAATATAAAAATCATCAATATATTTTATTTAAAGGGGACTACATTCATGCGTCGCCCCAATTTAATTTTGGATTCCATTGCGTATCAAGTGGCAAAAGGAAGTGACGTTTCATATCAGCATAAGACAACGTGAATTTACATTCTGGATAATCTGCACAGTAAAGTGTGCAAAATAATTGTGATTTCATCAATTATCATTAGTAAAAAGTTCGTAAAAGAAAAAGCAAATTAAAAAATGATCATTTTTTCAGAAAATTCCTCTCTTTCTTTTTTCTTTTTTTGGCAATAAAATAAACCCGGTATCAGTAAAAATGCGTTGAATGTCTTTTGGATTTATTTTGGTTGCAGATTAACTTTTATAATTTTTTTTTCATCCATGAAGGCAAAAATTTACATGGATGATTGAAAGTGAAAAGACTTGTTGTCTTCCCTCTCAGCAACATAAGAGCCTCAGAAAGTAATCCTTTTTTATTCAGATAAATTAGCTGATAAGCCGATTTTTTATCCTAACACTCCATTTTTTTTCACGGAATTCTGTACTATCACTAAACACCATCATTCCTGAACATATATTTTAAAGTTAAAAACTAATCTTCATTTCGTCAAATCAGAAAAAAGTTACTTTAGCTAATGAGGAATGAAATCACGTAAGAAATTTCCAGGACAAAAAAAAATTCATCAGGACATTCATTTCCATTTGATTGCTGCCCATAGAGAATAGAAGTTCAAAAACAATGAAGGTGGAAAGTTATTGATGAGATGAGGGGAAAGCCAGGCTCAAAACATGCTTAATCAACAATGACTTGAATGATTTAAATCGTGAATCGATATCCGTGCTTTGTAGATTAAGGCCTCTTTTTTGTCCTCTTTTCCTTTAGCAGGTCCTTTTTCTAGGAATAAACTACTGAGCTTGAATGGATAAAAAAATTCACCTCAGAAGAATTGAATAAATTATCTAACATGATAGATAAACTACAAAAAGCCAAGAATTTGGAGGAGTTAAATACTTAATTAAAAACAAGAATCTAAGTACTTGATCAAAAAAGTGTAATGAGGACACTTTCGCTTCAAAAGATTAAGTACAAAGTGTTTACATTGGAGAAAGTTATTTTTTTCTTTTGCTCAACACTTGAAAATATAATACTGTGGATATGAACGGATTTTGTTATTTATTTTGTTCTGGTAACACAAATATTAATCTGTCAAAAAATAATTAAATTTATCAAATTTATTTTTGAGAAATAGTTTATAAATCCTTTTTGATACGGATAATGTGATTTTAATGCTGGTAATATGTTAACGGAATAAATGTTTTCGAGAAAAATCCATGGCCAAAGACAATAGGTGAAATGACTTGAGAAAAATAAAAAAAATCAATGCGAAAGTTTTGTTTTTATTACAAAAGAGTTTGTTGTAGCAGGAATACGAATATAGAAGCAAAAATATAAGTTCGAATTTAAAAGTAATTACTTTTAGCGTAGCTTGAAAATTTTTCATCCATCATTATGTATACATTTTTGCATTAATTAGAATTATCTTAGACTGTAATTTAGCAGATTAGATCATTTTGATCTATTTTCATAGTGTAGAATTACTGTATAGATGCTTATACTATTGTACAAAACAATGATTAAAAATATGTGAATTTACATACCATCTAGAATTGGCTGAGAGCGTCAAATGGACAATGAAATTTAGCAACGGAAGTTGTCGGTTTCAAACGGACGAAGGAACTGTAGCCATAATTCAAGAAATTTTATATATGACGCTGAAGAACCCGACAAGAATTATTATAATGAGACTGAGTAAATAAATTTGCGTGTAGACACCTACATATCATAGAATTTGACTCTGTCTCCATAAAGCATGGAGCCACTGGAACTACGAATAATGTTATGTTAATGAAGCATTTTTCTAGTACTGAAATGGAAGAAGAAATTCTAATTAATCCTCAGAAAGTTCTGAATATGGAGAGGAAGAAATTGATAAGAATGCTAATGTTGAAATAAGCAAATTGTAATACATGCAGATGCCAAAATATCTTAAAAAGTGATTTAGATTCTATGACACCTATTGGTACTGATGCGCTATGTTGATGGCCCATTTGTCTAAATGTTCAAACTTTTAGTATATTCACATAGTTATATTAATGAAATATTGTTCGCCTTGTGAAAAAAGTAAGCTATAAGTGACTTAGTGAAATTTTCTCATGAATTATACATTTAATGTGTGTTCTTCAAAGCATTTTTCATCCAGCTATGTGAATGAATTTTTATTCGGTCTTTTAAGTTTATTGTTGGTGTTTGGTAACGAAGCTAAGCCATACTTCGCCAATTAGATTTTTCGAAGATTGTCTAAATATAATAAACAGTTGAGGATTTACAATTGTTTCCTATCGAAAAGAATACTTCCTATTAGTGTCAGTTAGACAATTAAACAGACATTTAGCAGTCAAAATTTTCTGAGGCGAAGGATAAATTTTATTGTATTATGAGTTTTTAAAAATAAATATTGTTACAAAAATTGTCCTGTGAGTCCTACAAGCAGGATAATGGAGAATGACGTTTTATTCACGAATATTCAGGAAAGACGAAACACAGGTAACAGGAAAAACACAGCACTTGCACAAACTAACAACAAAAGAAAACAAAAAGTCACTAATATTAACAGTAATAGCACGAACAGTAGCGCTCAACGTCTAGCAGCTGACCAACTCGCATTGCGAACAGGACTCCAAAGATATTCTCCGCACACCGAAGATGTTCCCAACGATCAAACACGTTCCTCGTCTATCCGTACTCTCCGCATGGAAATCTCTGGAAAAATCCGGATCTCGGCTCCTATGAGAGATATCGTGAATATTCTAGTATTTTTGAGTATATTCGTTTTGTCAACTAAGTCGCCAAATTTGTCGTCAAGTTGCCAAAACGGTCGCCAAGATAGAGGTTAATTGGGTGACCTCCCTCGATAGTTAGTAAGAACCTCTGTAAATGTCTTTTCCCAACCATAAGACTACTATTCCCGGAAGCGACATTCCATGTTCGTAACAATATGTTATTAAAAAATCAATCTGATGTTTTTAAAAATGATCCAGAGATCAGAGAAGCAATTAGTTGAATTAATTGAAACTATAATGGGTGAGCATTCTAAAATATACTTTTAGGAAAACAAAAAATGTAGTTGTTCATTTGTATGTTCATCTACATTCACAGAGGCATAAAAATGATTCAATTCAATTTGAAATACGAAAATTAAATATTTTTCTTTTGTATTGTCTAAGATTTAGAAAATAATTTGCTTTCTTAATAAAAAAAGAATACAAATGACTGTAAATTAGAGTAAACAAGTATTGATACATTACTGATATCATTAAAAAATAAAAAAATCATCTTAGTTATAAAATATTCTCTCTAAGCACTATAGTTCATATTTGAATCACTACAATTTTCACCATTTTTGTATTAATTTTGAAAAGTTTAATAATTAATTTACTGAATTATTTACATACTTGGATTTTTGATTTGGCGAAGCTTTAATTTGATTGCGAATATTAAGTTCAAAACTGAATTCTTTTAAGTTCCCTCTGTACTTATATTTATCAATACATATTTGCTCAACTTGCATTGAAAACAATAAGTCTTGTGGCATAAATTTAAATTTGGGAAGCATATTAGTCTCTTTAATAACTCTGATATTAAAATATATAAAAAATGTTACACATTTTGAAACACTTAGCAATAGATGTTTTCAGGCGAATTCGTTTCAACTCAAACATTTTTTAAAAGAGCGAATGTAGTGAAAAAGCAGCTATTTTAAACATCAGTTCAATAAATACCGAATCCAGTATCTCTAAATATTTGAACTTGGTTTACGAAAGAAAGGCAGAAAAGTAACAAAATATAGTGACGTGTAAAATAGAAAAGAAAAAAATATATATTTAAGTCTCGAGGGAAACCACTAACATGGACATCTGTAAGTGTTTTATTAGGTGGTGTAATCGTTGCACCTGCGGCTCTTTTTGTTTCCTGAGGGAACACACAATCTCGAGAAACCAATAAATTCAACTTCATCTGAAAACTCTTTTATTTCAACTTCAAGGAAACTTCTTATTACTGAACACAAAAAGAGAGAAATTAAAATGAAAACTCTGAGGGATCAAAAAATCTTAAACTAATTATTTTGATGAAAGCTTAATTCTAGTTTCAATGCTTTAGATAGTTCGGTATTATAATCTTCGTTAATGTAGAGAATTTCTGAAAATAAAATCTACCAGTAGAGCTAAAATTTGTATACTTTTATGAAAGAAGGGAATCTTTACTAATTAAGTTTTTTCTAATATTAAATTCATTTCATTGGAGAAAAGAAATTTTTATTACCAAATTTGTTCTAAAACATATTTGACTAACAGAAAATGTATTATTTTAAGATTTTCCTCCGTCTAAAAGAGCTTTTATTGAATGAGAAAACGAAATTTCCATGTATTTATCTTAAAAGTAGATGAAGAAAATATAAAACACTTCTTTATAAATAAAATAATATGTATTCGTAAGGAGGGATTACATTTTGCATTCTGAAACAAAAATTAATAAAAAAGGGCTATTTTTATTAAAGGCAAAAATTAATAAGAAAAACAGCGACTTTCATTTCTAGGCCATGCATTTAAAATTACGTTTATATATAACTTTTAAAGATAATTTATGTTTTAAATACAAGAATCTTATTATAATGAAAAAATAATGACGAACAATCCTTCTGCATATTTAGTTTTTTAACATTCCCGAAATGTTTTAGACATTTGAAAAGAAAAGAATTTTTAGACAAAAGATGCGTACTGTAAAATTTCAGAAATTTCTCATATATTCGCCATTTCTCGTCGCTTTCCTTTTTCATATTAAAATGCACATAAAGTTTAAACTTTGAACAACGGCTATGAATTATGTTGAAGGAAGAGGGATATCCTAAAGAGTTTTATCATATATTTATTGCATTAAGTTTAAAACTGTCTTAGAGAAAGACTTTATTTCTTATTCGTGCATCTCTGAGATCCTATACTGCTGCCATACCAGAAGTCATCACCTTAGGGCTGGTACAAAAGTCATACCACCAGGAGGGGCGTTATAGTCCGCCCGACGGGGGGGGCACAATCCATATCCACAATCCAAGTGGCATAATGGTGACCCTCTCAAATTTTCTCAAAATCTTCATTTATCTACTAGTTGAATAGCCGGTTGAATGAACGGGGTGCAAAAAGTTACCCCAATAGGGGTCCTTGGGCGCCCTGACCCACCACTGGCGCCACGTATTCATACCACTAAGTCATTTGCGATTCACTCCATTCGAATAATGAACTATAGAGTCTCTAAGCTCTCTACAGTTAATTTTAATTCCATGCCCGCTGCATCACCATTCCTTGCCCATTGCATAATTGGTTGCTAAGTTGTTTGCTAATGTGGCAAGACAGAATTAAGTACATCGCCTTCTATTCTTCAAATTATATATTCTACGTTTTGAATGAAGGAAAATGCGTGGGGAAAGATTCGTTCTTACTTCTTGGACAAAATTCTCATTTTAAGAGGATATCTTAGAATATGTCTAGACCGTTGTCTAAAGGCTAAAGGGTATATGTTAAATAAAATAAGAACTTTAATCGATGACGTTAAATATTTATGTAATAATTTTGAAATAAATGCTGTTCAAGTTTTCAAATCATTAAGAATGGAAAATATGATGTCACATACTAATTGCTGGCCTACGGTTATTTCCCACACTCTTGGATAAAATCCCGCAGAGTTTATTTTTAGACCTTTTTTCCCCTAGCGGAACATTTTTATTCGGTAGGACCAAGCCATTACCTGCAATAATGTACTTACATAATCCTGAGTATTTTATATATTGCATTGGAATGTATAAAATAATTTGTGAGGATCTATAAAATAATTTGCCTCTTTCAGAACAGAAACTGGAAAAAAAATGACATTCTTTAGTTCCCTGCAGAACTTTAAATTCAAACACATATAAGGAAAAATCGATACATCTAAGTAGATAACCGTGAAGTAATAGGATAGCATTTCAAAAAGAAAGTGAAACTGAAGTCTTAAAACTCAGCTCTCGTAATTGATTTTTTAGCGTTATTGAAACACTGAATATGTTCGTGAAATGTTATTGGAAGACACTACTCTAAATTTGTTTCGCTATTCCATGAAGCCATTTTTCAATGATGAAAACTTTCCTGTTGATATCATAAATAAAAGCTCTCGGTATCAAGGGGAGCCTCAGCTAAGGCTCTTGTGAAAGCGAACTTAGAAAACAGCTGGTTGACTTATTGACTCACACCAACCACCGGAGAGCCGTTCTTTTTTCGTAAACAATTCAGCGTTTCCAACAAGTATCGAATTTGCAGTGGTCGCGTGGTTCTGTTCGTGATATGAAAAGGAAGACAAAAAGAAATGAAGCACTTTTGTTTTCTTCACAAGCTTAGCCCAGTAGTCCTCTTGTTTTTTTATTAGGTACTAAAATGGTGAGAGGGGTTTCTTATTTTGCAATCGATTGTTTTTTCAAAGATATATAAAAGGAAATTTTTACATTCAGCACAGAAAAAAGAGTATTTTTTCTGCTTTTGGAGAACAAACATCGTGAACAAGCTCCAGTAAAATCCACATGGACTATTTTGCTAATATTGTATAAAAACACCTGATGATATTCTAAAATACAGTCGGACCTCTATTTAACGAAGTCGCTAAATCCCGAAAAAAAGTTCTTTATATGGAAAATTCGTTAAATAGAGATTCACCTTTTAAAATACTTTAAACTACACTAAACAGATTTTAAATTCATAAACACTAAATATTATTTCAAAAGTAATTAATCACACCGTTATTTTGTAAATTAATATCTATTTGTTTTATATATTTTACCCATCAAAAAAGAAATCTGCAAGGAAAACGAGTATAAAACAAACATTGTCCGGGAATACACTGTATTTTCAATTAAAAAAATAATTTTATATTAAAATTAATGAATTTTAGCATTTCATCATACGAAGGTTTGTTGATTTCTGCATCATGATCATTTCCATCTTCATCATCTTCGTCCTCATCACAATTCATTGCTGTATTGTTTTTATTTTTCACACTGCCCACTTCAAAACTGTCTCATACACATCTTCATAGACACATGCTTTTAAACGTTTTGAACAAGAATTCGATGAATCATAATTTTGATTCTTATCACGATTTTTTTATATGGTTGATAAGCTGTTTGGAGGAATACCAAATTTTAAGGCAATATCCTTTTTTTATTCACGCATTTATTCACCTCATGAAGAATTAAATTTTTTTTCTTTAATGCTCAAACACTTTCGCTTTGACATTTTCCAGCTTCAAGGTCATTGATCACCATAAAATGTATTCAAAGAAAGAATAAGTTTGAAATGTTTTGAAATATTTTGAGAAATAGGGAGAAAAAAAATATTGGATCACAAGAAAAAGTTCGTTAAATAGAGAATGCACTTCGCTATTTGGAGGGTATTTTACGAAGAAATTCGCAAAATGTTCTTGGTTTCAAGAAAAAGTTCGCAAAATAGAGAAATTCGCTAAATAGAGGTCCGACTGTAGTTACTTAAAATTTCCATGCCAAAAATTTTAAATTATAGTAGAGCATCCTATATAAATATAGCTTTGTTTGTAATAGCATATGGCAGAAAAAAAGACATCTAAACCTATTTGTCTTGAAAATTCCACCAGTTATACAAATAAACTTAATTTCTGTTTCAAAAGTAATAACTTTAAATTCGCATAAATTGGTAAAAATAATTAATTCGATAAAATTGGGATTCAAGAGCATGCATGCAGATACAAACATTTTAAAAGATAATTTTTTTAATGTTATAGAAATAAAACTCAACGTACGTATGTATATATGTTTGTTCCATCATCACTTCCGAATGACTGGATAAATTTTGATGAAACTTGGTACGAAGGTTCCTCATTATCCGACTTGAAGTACTGTAGAGGTAAATAAGTCCAAACCCACGGCCTCAGGGCCCAGTGGGCCAAAGTCTCCAAAATACATGTAACAAGTAGACAGGTTGACTTGCGTCGAGATTTTGATGAAGCTTGGTACACAGGTTCCTCATTAGCCGACTTAAGTACTGTAGGGGTAAATATGTCCTAACAGAATCCCTCTGGGTAGAGAGGGACAAAGTCACCAAAATACATATATAGCAAATAGGCCGATTGACACGCTTGCCGATTTTATTGACTTGGTCTATATTTATGGAATTTGGTGCACATACTTCTAATTAGGCAACTAAAAGTACTATAGGGATAATAAACGCTAATTCAATCCGTCAGGGTAGTGTGGGCAAAGTCATTTTAATACGCGTAATAAATGGTCGATTGACATGAAACTTGAGATAACTGGGACAATTTTGAAGACAGTGAGTAGATATCCCTTTAAGGCTGACTTAAAGCAGTTTTTAGGTAAATAAACGGAAATCCATTTCTTCAGAGAAGGGTGGAGCAAAATTGTCAAAATACACGTAAATAGTAGAGCCGATTAACATGTTGGATATGGATATGGCGATTTTGACGATATTTTGTACATATGTTTCTCAGAGGCTGATTAAAAATACTCTATGGGTAAATGGGCGTTCAGTCGTTTAACTAACAAAAGGGCCGATTGGCATGAACTTTAATACAGATAGGGAAATTTTGATGACACAGGGTACATATGTTCCTCTCAGGCTGACTAAAAGTACAGTAGAGGTAAATTAACGCTAATCCAATTCGTCAGAGTAGGTTGGGGAAAAATCCTCGAAATACATGTAAACCTTTGGGCTGATTCACATACAGTTGGATACGGCTAGGGACATTTTGATTAATTTTGGTATATATACTTCTAATTAGCCAACTAAAAATACGGTAGGGCCAAATAAACGCTAATCTAATTTATAAGGTTGAAGTAGTAAAAAGTCGTTTAAATACATGCGGCAAATAGACGATTCGCATGAATGATACTTTTGGGGAAATTTGGTGAAACATTATGCATATGTTCCTCACAAGCCAAATAAAAGCACTTCAGCTCACATATTTACTCAATACCTTAAACAGGGTGGAGCAAAGACACAGACCGATTGACATAAACTCGATACTGCTGGAGAGATTTTGATGAAACTTTGGTACGCATATTCCTTTTAACCGACATGTAGCACAATTGGGTAAATAAGACCTAAGCCAGTCCTTCAAGGTAAGTTGGTGCATTGTCTGTTAAATACACGTAAAAAAGGATTGATCGAAATGAAGGACAATTCGCAGTTTTCAACATGTCGAACTAAAATTATAGAGGGTTTAAATCATTTTTAATCAACTCTTTCGGAAGATAACTACCGATAAGATATGGAGAAATGTTAATTTAGAACGTTCTGGAGCAATTTTGGCGAAACGTGTTTCTTCAGTTGATTTAGGCACGTTAATTGCTAAAATGTTATTTTTAAAATGAGTCCAACATTGTTCAACAACAACAAAAAAAGAATACTGCATTGAGAAATGGGCCCTATTTCGCACTCTTCTGGGTTGAGTTGAGGTCAGTCATTGAAATACAATGAACAAATGGACCAATTAACATGGAAGTTTTATGGTCAAGGTTACTAAAATATTAAAATGACTCTCAAAATTGGCTAACAATGCAAGAAATGTAAGTAATATTGTACATGTCTAATAATAATAAGTAATGTCTAATAAGTAATAGCTTTATACTATGATATAAGATTAAATGAAAGTAATTTTTGTACTACTAATTTATGGATCTTTTCATAAAAAATGATTCTCGCAATAAGATAACATTAAGAAACATTTTGTTATTTATAAATAATAATTGAGTTTCCGGTCTTACGAAAGATTTTGACCTGAAAAATACCGGACAACGCCAGGTATTCTGCTAGTTGAATATAAATGCTAAAGTTAACTCAATGTTATTTTTTCAGTATCTATTTCGATTCAAAACAAAATGAATCTGTCAATTATTTTGAAAATCAATATCAACGTGAAACGTCTAATATCTTAAGACAACACGGATGTATGTAGTTAAGAACCGTGTACGAAATATGTATTTATTTTTCATGAATCTTTTTTCAGAGACCTTACACTTTTGATAATTGTGCTTCTTGCTAATCGAAGATTCATTTTTTTGTAAGAAAATGAATTTTTTTGAAAATGTTTTCTATTTGATAACCAGTTTTTCTGCTTTAATAAACATAAATTTATTTAATGCACTTTCTTTATAATGAGTTCCTGAAAAATACATCTGAATTCAATATTTTTTAAACTAAACTCTATTCCATCCCTTTATAATTAGATCTAAGCGCTTTAAGCGGAAATCTTTCGACTAAATTTGTTTTTTTTGCATTAGGAACCATTCGTTATTTACAAAATACTTAAAGGCATAAAAACATTCTTCTTTCCTTCAATTTATTCTTTTCCATCCTGATTACAAGACACTGAAGCCTTAAGCGTCTTAGTTTACGGTGATTTTTAAAGGCTTGTGATTATATGCAGTTTTGCTAACTATCCCAAGCTTTCAGAGCTTCTTTATTTTTTTCCTGCGAAGTACCTGAACTAAGTAATCAGATTTTATAGAAGTTAGCTCTACCCGAAACTTTGTTACTTCTCCCGATCCTATTTGAATTGCAGAAGTTACGCAAATGACTTGCAAGTCATGAAAGCTCAAATAGTTCGCAAGCAAGCAGCCATTTAAAATTCCTCTTTTGTATATTTTTTTCTTGCTTCTTTTTTTCATGCGATTAAATAAATAACTTTTTGACTGCTTTTCGGAAGAAAATGCGTGATATAAAGCATATTTGCTTATTGCGTGCCATTTTTACAGGAAAAAATTTTCTTTAAATGGGTGTCGAAGCGTATATAAAGGGATTTAATGGAGCTCTTGCGATGCAAGCAGAACCAAAATGTAAATTAACAATTTCTAAAAGATTTAATTTCACAGTGACCGCGAAACAAGGATTGAGTGTCATTTACTTGACTTAAATATTTTCACCAAATTATCTTGCGGCATGCTTTCTCTTTTCATTTAACAGCTAACTTTTAGCTCCAAAATATTTAAAGTACTTAAAAAATACTTAACATTTTGTATATAAATAAGTACTAAAACCGTAAAACATAAAATATAAGTCATCATTAAAAACAATAAAGAGAATATAAGTAAGAACAAATTATAATAAATTTTATTTCATTGAATTTAATAAGTTTATTTTTTAAATCCTATTTTAAGAGAATCTACGAGAGTTTATGAAATGAATTTCCTAACATTTTCTTATAAGCTAAAAGAGAAACAGAAAATACATATAAAAATTAACTTATTTGCAATTAATGAACATTTATAACTATTTATATATTAAATTAGTTTTTAATTATTTAAATTAATTAAAATTTATTTTGATCCTTTCATTATCATTTTATTTTTTTGGTTTCAAATTAAACTATTTGGTTTAAAATTCATCTCAAAATACATTTCTATTCTTTTTAATTTCTGCTAGGAGTTTGAAAGTTTATTCAATTTATTCCTTAATCAAGCTCATGCTATTAATAATGTATAATTCTGGAAATTTAATCTGCAGAGCGTTTTAAAACAACTAATATTAATTTCAATTGCTTTAATTAAAAATTTCTTAATTTGAATCATAAAGGATAACACAACCAAATTTCCGTTTGTCCGCGATTCTCAGAACGAATGAGCTAAGCCGGGAATTTCAAAGGAATTAATTTTGTATCAATACCAAATCTGACTTTTAAAGAATTTCTCATTGATACATTAGTAGAATTTTTATTTTCGCTTTCTTTTATCTCCTCACTTTATGACTAAATACTGCACAAAACTGACCTGCTAACTCAACTTTCTCGTATACTTCCTTATAAAGATGTCACTTATAACCTGTGGTTAAAGACCCTTCATAATGACCTTTCGTGATACGCAACCAATTGTTTAGATGTGCCATTAATAAAAATCTCATACTGCACAAAACTGACATTGTTAGTCGACATTCTCGTACACTTCCTTAATAAGATTTCACTTATAACCTGTGGTTAGAAACGTTCAAGTCGCTCCATGATACGGAACCAATTGTTTTCGATTGGTATTAATAAAAATCTCATGATCTGAAAATTACTTTTCCCACAGACGGATAGTCAGTCAATTATGTTTTTTAATCTTGTAATTTTAATGTGTTTTAGAGATGACGTTCGAAAGATTTATATGTAGAACACAATTGTTCTTCATCTTAAAATTCAGAAACGTATATTTTCAAGAAAGCCAGTTTGATTGCCAAGCTATTGTCATGGAAAATTTAAACAATATTTCCAAAAATTTATTTTTTAAAATAGCCACGATAAAGTTCACAGAAATAAATTAATTTAATATTTTACTAGACGGAATCCAGATGAGATAATTAAAACGCGTATAATATTTTCATTCGACTTCAATTATAACACAAATGCTGAAATAATATTTTAACCCTCTAAGCGGTTAGCTGTTTCGATCTAATGGCTTTAAAGTCTTAAAAATTATTTGCTTTAAACGTGAATAACTGGATCTTTATTGAGTTCAATCAAGTCCCTGAAATATTAAGAATATTTTATTCATGGTAGTTTAACAAATTACTCACAAAAAAATGAATTATATGCTTCTGAACTCAAAATGGTTAACAGAAAAATACGACTGTAACGCTAGGATAAAAATCAGTTGCTTTGTTTATTTTGAATACACAGTGATGAGAAATGAATACAGAAAAATCTTTTTTCCTGTCGAAAGATTTGGTGAACAATTTTGATACAGATCTACGCTTTTGCTGCAAAGATCATGTCCAAAATTTCAGGCATTTAGCTTTTGAGTCATTCGGTTATTCTATTCGCATTCATGCGTATAGAAGAACAGACAATTAGACGGATTTGATTCACAATTTTATGCAAAAGAATCATTTTTGAGTAAAGATCACACATGAGCTTTGGTCTAGCTATTTCCATTCTTGAATTATAGTGCTAACATGCACACCGACAGTCAGAAAAGACGCACAGACAGACATGATTCGTAAGAAATGTTTTTTTGCATTCCAGGAATCTAAAAGTTGGAAATTCATCAATTTTTTTATTATTATTGTATATTCTTTTTTGTACTTCATCTACGAGAAAGTTAATATTTTAAATTTCAATAATAACACGTATTTTCTCAATATAACATTTCAATTCCTTTTTATATGTCTAAACAAAGTATTAGAAGAATAGTGTTACTAAGGTAACAAGGAAACTTTTTGTCACAATTTCTATACTTGACATTTGATCTTAAATACTCTTTAATTAACATGATTAACAAACCCTGTGTTTCTTATTTACAGCGTGTTGCCGAATTCGACCAAACAAATTCAGAGGGGATGTAGTTTGAGATTTTCACTGAATAAACGTCGTTTGGGACCCTATGTTTTAAGGAAATTTTTCATCCTCTTGATGCCTGCTATTACCCCTCTGAATTTGTCGGTCAAATTTGGCAACATCCTCTACAAACATCGGTAGGAACATTGGTATTCTACCCATCAGCAGAAGCCAATCCGTGTTTTCTGCTGCCCTTTTCAGTTTTTCTTGAATATCTCAAAAACTCTTCAATTTTCACACTACATGATTATAATAAATTTTAAAGAGTGTAAAATTCCCTACAATTTCATGCTTTTATTTTTCTTCAAGTTTTAATATTTTTTCAGATAATGGCTCTAAACTAATTTTTCGTTTCAGTAATTTACGTTCCCCTTTATCACTAAACTGGCGTGTTGATACCTGAAAAAAATCTTTTAAAAATGCGCTTTCATTTTTAAAAAAATTGTAGTTGAAACATTATTAGTTTTTTTTATTAATTTTTAACAGTTTCCAACTATTATCTTCCCTCTTTTATTTTTGCTATTTCCACCGACTGAACGTCGTTTGGGACCCTATGTTCTATGGTGATTTTTCATCCTCTTGAAGCTTACTATCATCCCTATGAATTTGTCGGTCGAATTCGCCAACACCCTGTATAAGTGTCTTATGCAAGTTTATCAAAAATTGATTAAATTCCTTGCTGACTGAATTACGACACCCACCCAATGTGGTTTTAATAACGTTTTTGTATTGTTCTCGTTATCAGATTTCGAGCATTTACAAAACATGATTACGATGTAATGAGCATTACATCGTAATATACATTTACAAAACACACAAAAAAATATCCTTGAAAATTTTCAGTCTTGTATTAACTCGATCGATCAAAAACTATTCCCATCATTTTGCCTATGTGACTTTTGCTTTTTGATTTCTAAGCTTAATTTTTGAAAAGTTGTTCACATTTTGCTGCGTGGCATATATATTTTCAACATTTTCTTCTAAAAATGAATAAAAATATTCCTTTTTTTGTAGAGTACAATGAACTTAATCGATATATTCAATTCCAATAACGTACCTGAAATCATTATGAATGAAATCTTTCTCTTAAAATGTGTGTTCCATGTACCATTTTCTAATGTACTTATCATATAAATGACGAATTACTTATTAATAGTTATTTATTTGGTAGTAAACCATTTATTTTATTTTTAATTTTACCAGTCTCATTCATATTATAATGTAAAAAAGTATCACAATTCTATTGTAAAATGAGTGCATTTCAGACATGTAATAAATATACCAGTTTCATTGCACAAATATTCCCGTTTGACTTAAATTCTGACGATTTAAGGGTTTTTAAAGTATATTTTATTTATTTGTATATTTTCTTTAAACAAATGCAATAAACCCTTGATTTGTTGAAGTTTGTATTTAATTAAGATAATTTCATTAAGGTTCTTCAAATTTTCTTACACTAATACTAATCATATTTTTTATACCCTTCTAATACGCAGTAGCAAAGAATTTTATATTCATTTTTAATATAGTATGATCACTAAATGTTACATTATATGGCAAAACCCGTTTTAAACATTCTTCATAACATAATTCGCGATTCCACAGGTTATTAATTTTATGGCACCTTTTACTAAAAAGGTTTTTTTGTTCAAAGTTTCCTAAGAATGGCAAATATTCTGTTTAGAATATCCTTGCACGTTTTCTGCACGAAATGTTGATGAAACTAAAAAGGGAATAACACCTGCATAGAGAATTTAGAGATTCTAATATCTCTTTCCATTTTATAAAGACACTAACTGTCGACTGAAATCGAGTTGAATTTATTTGTTTGTTAGAAGGCACTGCAAAAACTAAGCTCTCACATTCAGCAGTTTATAATCATCTATAGTACACAATGGTAAAAAGAAAATAGAGGCTTTGCTGTAGTAGAGCGCCATTTTTTGTCTTGACCGAATCATCTTGGAAATACTTTAGTCCATCTTTAGATAGCAATTTTCCTTTGTTTTTTGAAGTGGATTGAAAAGAACTTTGGAATTAATAGGGTATAATAACCTTTGCAGTTGAAAATCCCATAAACCCCTTTAATCAATCAATGCACAAAGGGTAAAAAAGAGTATTTTTCCATGTAGAATACACCATATAAGAATCTTCAGAAATCTCTTGATTCGTTAAATATATTTTAAATATATTTAACGAATAAATTGTATGAATTAGTAAAATCGCAAACTTAGATCAAGTACATATCATAATTAAAAATTAGCCTTAAGCCCGATTAACCATTTGGGCCATAACTGCACAAATATCATAAGATTGTAAAAAATTGTGGAAACACAAAGAAAAAAGGATTTCAGATTCTTAATAGAATATTAGAATAAGCAAAATATTTCTAACCTTCCTGAAAGTCAATTTTTAGTATGGAAAAGCAATGCGAAATGGAAAGAAATATTCGGAATTTTTCATAATCCAATATATGAAGTAAAAAGTTTGTCCTTACAGTTTTTCTCAATAAAAAATGTATCACTGTACATAATTACATTATTTATTTAAAGAAATAGTTTATCTCAAAAGTGTGAAATACATTTTTTTCGCTTTAAAAAGTATATATTTGCAGCCAACGATTTTTATTATAAAGAGATAAGTTTCTAGAAAACATAAGGTAAGCTTTAAAAGAGGCTTAGAAAAATCTTGGCTTATTTCCCATTTTTATGTGTCGAAAACAAGGCAAAAATTGTGGCTTCCGGACGAGAAAAACATAAGTTTTTTTTCCTGTCATAAATTAAGTTTTTTCTCTTTTTTCAAGGACCTACATTTTGCCAACACGCAGTATGGTTTTAGCGGAAAAAAAGGAAAAAAGAATTTACCAAAGAAACTCTGACATTGTTAATAGTTCGCTAGACTTCTTTAGAGGTTTAATATGAGAAACAAATAATAGTAAAAAACCAACATATTGCAAGCAAAATAAAACTGAATGCCCCACAAAACGCATTATTGATTTCTAAGGACCCCTGACTTTGAAGACACTGCACTAATCTTTATTTTTTGAACATACTTCTTTTTTTCCTTTCTTGTAGAGCTCTGATTATTGGAAATGCATTTTGTGTCCACTGGTTCGTGGTTAATGTGTACCTTTCGTCAAAACACCACTAAAGGTGGTTTATAATTATTCCCTTGAAATGAACTCTTCTTCAGCAACTTCTAATAGCAGCACTGAAACTTTTGTAGGCTATCTTCTACTGAAAATCTCATCTAAAGTGTAGCCTTGTTCCTCCTAAATCGCCCATGAGAAGATAAATAGCAGTAGAAGTTAAATATCACGTTAAGATAAATGTTCCTAGACCTCGCATCAGTTCCCCCTTTTAGACTTCTGTAATATACCTTTCGCAGCGCAACATTTTCAAGGCTTATTTCTGTTTCTTTATTAAATTGCCATGAATGCTTCTTTATGAGGAATAACTCCGAAACTAATTCGAAACTTTTGGAGAGGAAGAATAAGTTTATTTATCACATTTGGTTATATATTTAAAGAGAAAATCACTGAATATTCTGATATATTAGTTATTTAATATTCCACTTGCTATGGACACTACGTTTCAAGAATTTTACTTTTTCTTTGTTAAATTTCCAATAATGTTTCTTTATGAGGAATAAAAAAAATCACAGATGAAAGAAGTTAGAACACAGTTTTAATACTATGGAAATCAGAAAATCTCTGATTATAAGGAGACATTTAATATTTCTCATATCAAAAAAGCATTTTCAAT
Organism: Araneus ventricosus; assembly: GCA_013235015.1. Classification (NCBI taxonomy): domain Eukaryota; kingdom Metazoa; phylum Arthropoda; class Arachnida; order Araneae; family Araneidae; genus Araneus; species Araneus ventricosus. The sequence goes on from BGPR01000006.1 coordinate 1,223,210, forward strand.
CAAATTTACATTTTCGTTTAAAAAATGGTATTTTTCTTTCTTATAAACTCAAAAGAATTGTGATTAGATATTTATTGTTTTAATTATCTCAAGATGTAAAGCTGTAGAGACAGAGCTTGCGTTATAACCCTTATTTAGACAATTGTAAAATGCCTTTCTATTAGTATTCGAATTTCCTGTTTCAACAGACGTTTTTCATTCGGGCTGCATTACATTTAAGTAAGTTTGTGCTCCCTCTTGACATAAACTCAGAGAATTTATGCTGTAGAGAATTATTCTTTCAATCATTCTAACAAGAATAGTAATATTTTTATGTGATAAAAGTGGTAAGTACTAATTCTATAAATATTATTTTGAATAATCAAGTATTGTAGATCTAACGAAATTTCAGAGCGAAAAAAATGCTAAATTTTTTCTCTTAATTTACAGCTTATTTTACTGCTAATTTTTTTTATAATTCGGTAAACAACATTTGAATTCTAAATTTTAGCTCACGTAAGGACTAACTTACTGAGACTATTACTGCGTAAAGATGATTCCTTTTAAAATGTAATTTCAATAAATGGGGCTGACATTTGGCACTTATAAAGTATATTATAGATGTTTCAAACATAAGAATAAATTATAAACTAAGAGTTTATATAGGCATACTGAAAAGATAGCTAAAAGAGTACCATTATTGTGTTCGAAATTTCTGAAAAAACAGTAATAATGAATGTCTTCCAAGATCAAAACATAAATCATTCATGCAGTTTAAACGCAAAAATGATGAAAAACTTAGTGACGTAGTAAAGTGTGGTGAAAGAGCAGAAAATAAAAATGAAAAATTTATGAACATTTAGCAAGTTCTCAGAGTAGGCGTTTTTTCATCATAAAAGTTTTTTTATCATTTTTCTTTCATTTTCAACTTTTTTGATAAAAAAGTCAGTTTTCTTTAGAAACAAATGTCATAGTCTATTTTAAAATCCGTAATAAATATTTATTTTATGTCAAAAATATGTAAATTTTAGCAGATGGCTCAGTCACTCTACAGTGTGTGAATTCTGGCAAATATTTAGGAATTCAAAATAATGCAGCTCTTCCGCATGTGATAGATCGTAAATATATAACTTTTCAAAACGTACATCCATGGCAGAAAAAAATTTAAGGAATTATTAAAAAGGAATGAAAATTACAAATTTCCATTTTGATCCTTCATATCATATAAAATGATTATGTTATTACTAGCATTTATCTTTCTTTAACAACAAATTGCATTGTTTTGAAAGGCTATTGCTTAAAACTGAATAGATGATTGTAAGGACGGAAAAATAATTTAAAGAAAGAAAAAATTCAATTGTTAATTTAAATTACTAATAAAAATATAATTGCGTCAAAAATATTTTATTAAAAACTTTCGTACATCATCCCAAAAATGTAATAAGTTAATTATGTTGTTATATAATTACAAGTTAAGAATGTAATTGTTGCAAATATCCTTCAATGAGCTGAATGGGGTTAACTTCTGCAGTTAAGTTATTTTTACTTAGCAGAAAAGGATAAGAAATTTAACGCAGTGCAGCATTTTATGTAACGCATTAAATAATAACTTATACAAAGTTACTCATTTTCTTTCCAAAATGCTGCATCTGCTTACATACACGCTGAAGAAATTTTTTAAATAAATTGAATAAGAAATGTTTAAAACAATTTTTCAAACGTTTCGCCTTAAATGCTTCTTGTGTAAAGTCTCATTTGAATGACTTTCGAGCTGTCACTTACCATGATGGAAGAGATACGGTTAGAGTATTTTTCACCCAATAAGATAAAAAGGAAGATTATGTAAAGAACATAACGACATTTAAAACTTTAAGGAAAGTATAATATACTAGTGCATTTGTAGCAGTCTACACAGAACTAAATAAGGAAACTCCGTAATGTGTTGAACCATGCGGAATTCAAAAAGGATGCATGCATGACCTTCTTTCGTAATTCTGTATGCAGTAGTTTATTTCAGTTTTTTTTAATGTATTGTTAGTAATCGGGACAAAAATATTACAATATAAAACAAGTAACCATTTTGCTTACAATTTTTATTCTTACAATAACTTTAAAATGTTAAAAAGGCTCAGTGTTTCATTGAAGGAGTTTCGACTTCGAGGTTGGAAAGTTGTGGATTCTATGTAGATTCGATATAAAAGATTATTTGGCATGGATGAGAGCCTGGTGCAAGTAAATTGAAATTACAATCTTATTTACAATGTATTTTTAATTTTACATAATGAATACTGTTAGAAAATTGTAATGTCACTTTTCTGCTATGTTAGTCTTATGGTTGGGAAGAGAGATTTGCAGAAATTCTTACTAGATATCTAGAAAGGTCAAGACTATTTCCCTGATCTTGGCGACAAAATGAAGGTTTTAGAATATGCTTGAATTTTGGTCCTATCTCTGCTAGGAACTGAGTTATGAGAGTTTTCGAGAGATTTCTCTGTGACGTCACATCCTGTCAGAAAAAGGGTATAAATACCCAGTGAACGAGGAGTCAATAATCTCTCTCTTTGGCGTCTCGTTAGCATTGCGACTTGGTCAGATGTTAGAGGCTAATAGCTATTGTTCATGCTTTTATTGTTATCGTTAATCACTTGGCGTCTGCTTTTTTTCGCTAATTTGTGCAAGTGACGTCCTTTTCGTGATACCTGTGCTTCGAGTTTCAGGAATATTCCTTAAATAAAGCGTCATTTTCAATTATCCAGCTGGTTGAACAGCTTTCACCAACACCGTACAATCACCGGGCGATTTTCATAACAGTATTTAGGAATTATGTATTTATTATGATATTTGTTGTGGCTATATATAGTTTCCCTATTGCTTTTTGAGCCTAATTTTTTATAAAAAATATTTTTCCTTTTTTATTACACCGATAGAAACATTTTTTATACAAAGCCTTTTATATTTATTATGCTTTGCCTTTTTTTACTTGGCTTCAGTACATTATTAACATTTATATCTCGAATAGCTGCAAAACAACTTGGAAAAAGAAGGTTAATTTAACAAACAAAAACAGGGCCATCAAATATGTTGAAGTCCTTCCCTTTGTTTCCTATTCGTAAGCAGACTGTCTCAAAGCTCAACTTCAGTAGGGAACGTTTATATTAGAAATCAAATTAATAAATCGAAGATTATATAGGTACTAAATTTATATTCTATCATATAACAGAATATCAAGCAAATATATTTATAAGCATATTATATATACTATCAAATTCTAAATAATATAATATTCATTTTCTTTTACTTTTAAAACAAAAATAGTAAAGAAATTAATATTTTTGCATTATAATTTTAAAAAATTGAAGTTTCCTTGTGCTATTACAACTGCAAAACAAATTAAAACTTTCATTTCTTAAAACATTTACGAAAAAGTTGACAATGCAGTTTCAATTAAAACGACGACATTCTTTTTTTAAAAAAGAATTCAGTTATTTTACAGATACACATGTTTGAATTCTGGTTCACTTGTCTAAAGAAACAGTGTTTCTGTGAAATTGATAAAACTCGTCTCGTCAAGTTGCTCATCCAGCGGAAGAAAATGAAGAAAAATCTAGCAAACAATGTCATAACTCAGTCCTTATCACTCGGCTAAACAGATCCATTTTCTCCAATAATACACGTTCCCTTCCTTGGAATACCAATTCACGAAGCATTCCTTCTGTCATTCCACTGGGACGCTTGCTACGATTTGTGAAGACGTTTTCTTTTGCAATTTATAGAAACGACCCCGGAGTCAGTGGCGTATAACAACTCTAACGGGGTTCGCTTATTCCTTAGAGAGAAAGATAAGCTAACAGCCAGATTGAACCAAAGAACAAAAATTGGGGACTTAGTTGATGTCGATAGGGTTTTTGCATTATTTTTATTGTGCAACGGCTTCATCAGAAAGATTGGAAATCTATTTAGGTAATTAATGATTATTTCGTCTCGAAATATCCGTCGTAATTTAACAGGATGTTATCTGATTCAGTAAATGAATATAAAATGAAATATTTGTGGCTTTCATTGTATAAATTTATTTAAATTATTATCAAAAATTATTTTGTGTTCATAGAAACGGAGCATAATTAGTGTTAATAAATACAGAGTTTGCCTGTAGTTTTTACTAACATTGCAGAAGTGATATAACTGATTTTTTGTTGTAGACAGAACAAATAGACATCGGTAATAATAGATAACGCTAAAAGTTATTAAATAATAGGAGCAAAAAATGAAGTTCATGGATCAGTGATATGCATATTCTACCCACAGAAGTATTTTTTTAATTTGATGAGTAAAATCTCTGTAATAATTTAATTTTGCGATACAGACACTAGTTCGAGCAGAATATTTGTGACAAATAAATTAGTATTAAAAGTGTCGACAAAAGTTTTAGTGAATTAAGGCTTACTTTTCTGTTTCAGTTGTTAACAATTAGTATGAGCAAGTTTAGTTTCAATTTAGTTTCTAACAAAAACATAATTGATCCAATGTTGTTTTAGTTTTTTTTCTAAGCATGAGTAAACTTCAATATTTAAAAGAACTGGAAAGAAAATATAAGAAATTTAGACGTTTATCTAAGTGAAATAACGAATATGATGCGTAAAACTTAATATACACCTGATATCGACAAATCATAATCATCTCGGTAACAAGATATTAATTGTTGTATTTACTAGGTTATATTTTACAAACACAATCCTCGCCAGTTTTCCTCTAAAATCCATATATTTATTTTGTATATAAATTTTTATTCACATTGTTATACATTTTCACAGGATTCTTAACTTTTTAAGACAAATAGATCCCTTAGTTGTATATTCAGAACCTCTTAATACAGAAAAATAAACAGCTAGTATGTCAAAATCTTGAACTAATAAAAATACATAATGGTTTGACCAACAGTAAGTACACATTTTTAAAGAAAAAATTCTGTCGAAACCAATTCATCTTGCTTGAAGACAGCTCTATAGAATTCAGTGAATATCCGCTCTTTCAAGTCTTTTTAAAGCGGCTCGCAGTTGTCTTGTAGTATCTTCCAAACACTGACAATTCTTCTCATTCACGATAAGTGGCCTGACTTCAGGCTCAAAATCCCAGTAAATGATCGATATCTTCTATTGAGCTCATCGAACCAAGTCATTATTCTTGCGAGAAGTAGAACTTTACAGGGAAACTTCCAATTCGGCCACTATTATTGTTCAACCTCTAGTTGAAGTATAATTTCGTTGCAGACGTTCTACCATTAAAACTGATTTTACCGTTCACTTCAGCCTCATGAGGGATTATTCAAGCCTGATTTTTTTCTCCTTAAAAATCTAACCCTATAGTTCGTGGTGATTCATTTTTGCATCACTACCAATTCTGATTTTTTAAAATTAATTTTAAATTATCTAATAATTAATTAAAATTATGTAATAATTAATTAAAATTATTTAACTAAATAATTTTTTATAAAACACTTTATGTTTTAAAAAATTCATTTTAAATAAAATTTACATTCTAAATTAAGATTAAAAATTATTTTATTTGCATTCTTTACACTCATATACACAGATTTATTCAACAATTATTGCCAAATATAAAATAAACGGAGGTGTATTAAAGGAAGAGCACAAGTGTTGACGTATTTGGTTCCATAAATTTTCTTGGGTATGAAAAGTTCCAGTAGGTAAAGGAAGGGAAAAAATATATAATGACTTTTCCTTTCAATTATCAAGTTAACATTACGAAATATATTTTCGCGAAGTTCTCAAACACTTCTAAGAATGTTTAAGAGTAATTGAGTCAAGAGATGAATGAACACTGGAAAAAAAATTAAAAAACTGAATGAATAAAAGTTGTTCAAATGGATTATTAAATCCAATCTGCAATTGATATTTTAATTCTCTTTGCAAAGGATTTTTCTTAAATCGATGCATATGCATAAATGTGCTATGTTCATCAAAAATGTAAACTCACGTAAAACAGTCTAGGATATAGCAACGAAAACAAAAATAATATTATCGTTTGTTAAAATCAAACATGCGTGTGTTAAAACTTGAGGTGTAAAATCTGAAATATAAGGATATGCCAACAAATATATGGCGACAAAAGCATATTTGTAGGGCGATGATATCAGTCTGTAGTTAATTTTGTAAAATTCATTTTCTTTAGGAAGTTTCAAATCGATGCACCTTTATAAATCGTTGCTTAACAGGCAACACCACCTATCTCATTTTTTTTAAATTTCAAAGAAGAAAAAACTGAATTTCGCAACAAATATTGAATATTTCTGGGTTTTTTTCAAATCTGGTAGGAATACGCGTTCTCATGTTCCTTCCAGATGTGAAAAAAAATTCAGAAATATTCGATATTGGTTGCAAAATGTTCAGTTTTTTGTTCCTCTTTGAAATTTCAAAAATTTGAGATAGGTGGTGTTGGTTGTTCAGCGACAAAATTCACTATATCCACCAAAATTTCTAATTCGTTTAAGACAGTCTGTCCATTAGATCAAACAAAAATCAAACTATCATTAATATTTTAAAGCTGAATAAAAATACATATAACAAATACAAACCTAAGATATAGCATCTAATATATAAGAATCTGCTAACGAAAATATATTCCTTAGGAAACGTATTTGTGGCACGAAAATAGGTTACTGAGTTCATCGTTCATAATAAAAAATTTTCTGTACTCCTGCCAAATCACCATGCAGAAGTCAATCTTTCAGCAACTAAACGACAAGCTGAATATCCCGATTTCGTAAGCTAGAAATGAAATGAAAATTAATGAATAAATGAAAAGTAACGATCACTTTTGAAACTTTTACAATACTTAGGTTTCATTTTTGTGGCGATTAATAATAACAGATTGTTAACATAAATTTTATGAATGAACCTCATTGCTTTTTAATTAGATTAATTCTTAAATATTTCGGATCTTTGCTTTGAATATTTCCTTTTCGCCTAGCCATTAATCACAGAGTAATAAACAAAGCTAGAAGACTGACATTTTGCTATACTTGTATTTTCTATTTTTAGAACAATGTTTTTTTATTCAAATTCCAGTGATTATAAACAAACCCACATCTTCTGGCATGTTAATAAATTAAAAAGACTGTTGCAAGATCCTTTTGACAAGTATGATAAATTTATTGTGAAAACAAGACTATCCGTTATTTCTTTAAACTTCTTGATTATTCTGTCATCTCTTTAAAATTTTTTTTCATTCTCTCGTTTGCAAGCTTTATTTGATTGAAATTTTGTAAACTTCTAATTCTGAATCATGCAAATACTGAGTAAGCTAAGTTATCTTCAAATTAATCCTGGCTCTTTGATTCCTTTCTTGAATTTGCGATGATATTTCGATATCCATTTCCTTTCTTATATACTTTTCAAAGCAATAAACTGATTTTTATCAAGAAAACATATATTTTTGCATTTCATAGGAAACACGTGAAAATATTTTTGCTTTAGTTACCACTCGCATTTTTGATTATTTTGAAACATCAAAATTAAAACTAAATCACATAAAAAATCGAATTAATACAACGAAACCGAATACTGATGATATTATTTAAACCAGTTGCAATGAACTCAATTCAGGCTATATAACGAAAAGACCACATCTATTAAATTTTAAAATGAATTGCTCATTTTTAAGAGGAGCAAAAAAAAACTGATTTCAAGCAAAACACAGTTTGGGCTAGATATGTTAGATGACATGCGCAGTTACGTTTGTCATGTGTGTGTGACATCAAGTGAATTGATTCAATTTTTCAACATCTAAAATTTGTTTTTATTAACTAAAACTGAACTATACAAAGCTATTCTAATCATCCTGCATCGAAATGATTTATTCTGTTTTTCTCAATTTATTCTAAATCATCCACATTTTACTAATATTAGATAAAAAAAAGTTATACACATCTTCTTTTAATCAATTAACTGAAACAATTTTTAATAAATGAAAGATTTAACAAACTTATTTCTTAATGCAAAACGTTGCATAGGCAGAAAACAAAGCATTATAAATTTTCAATACTTTTCTAGATTACTTATATGTAATTTGAGAGAATATTACTTATATGTAATTTGAGAGAATATTATTGATGAGTCAACACAATCCTACATTATATTATTTAAGAGCAATTAATAGAATTTATTCGCAGGTTTCCCATTTCAGATTTATCTTTAAGGAATTGAGGCTCTGTGATTTTTCCCAAAGGAATAATTCTTCCTCATATCCAGAAGTTTGAGTTATCCGTATCTCCGTCGATTCGCTATTGCCGAGGGTGACAGTCTCTGACAGCAGTCAAAACTAATACATTCCTCTCTTTCTCTTAAAGACACATGAGACACAAGATTGCTGACTAAAAGATTGTGATTTGATATCATCTTTCAGCTCAGATTTTGTAAGTGATTAATTACGTTTTCAAGACAGCGAAAGGGGATTAGATGGTAAATAGGCTCTCTGTCTGCAGTAGTTGGGTTGGAATAAGGAGACCAAACTCCCTCGAAGGGTTGGTACGTTTCTCCCTCAACTGGTGCTTAAATATGCCTCGAAATTAAACTTATTCTGAACAGATTACAAGTTTCTTTTATGTTTTGAGGCTTTTCCCAATAGTTATCAGATGCGGTTTACATGCTAACTGCATGCGTTAATTTATCATTTTAATTGCTCTAGTTAATGAAATATTTAAATTTTCAGTTTAGGGTCCCAACTCATGCATGCGAGATAAATTACTTCGTAATGTAGTATCCAATACCCCGGTTGGTATAAGTAAAGTTTTCTAACAACATATATGAAGTTTTAATTAGTTTTTTAAGTTGTTCATGGCGCAATTACGAGGTGGAAATATGAGGGTCATCCTGAAAATAAAGACCGTTTAGTTATACAAAATGAAAAACACAATATTTATTGGAAAAAAACAATTCTGTTACATACCGGAAACTTCCTTCACTTCTCTACATAATCACCTCCTACATTTAAACATTTGTCGTATCTGTCCACGAGTTTCAGAATTCCCATGTTATATTCTGCCGCCAGTTCAATAAGCCAGGTGGTCATTCTCCAACTTTTCATCACTTCGAAAACATTTACTGCCCAGAAACTCTTTCAGTTTAAGGAAAAGATGGAAATCGCTAGGAGCAAGGTCCGGACAATAGGGACTGCGCGGCGGAAATGCGCGAGCGGTCTTTTGTTTGAATGAAATGAACACCTGGATTAATGAACAGGCGGCAGAAGAGTATAACATGGGAATTCTGAAGCTCGTGGATAGACACGACAAATGTTTAAATGTAGGAGGTGATTATGTAGAGAAATGAAGGAAGCTTCCGGTATGTAACAGAATTGTTTTTCCAATAAGTATTGTGTTTTTCATTTTGTAGAGCTAAATGGTCCTTATTTTCTGGATGACCCTCGTATATTTGAGTTTGAAAAAGAAGAAAAAATATGTCTTAATGTATTAAAATAAAAATTATATATGTATTTTTCTTTTTAAAATAACATCCTGTGAAAGATTGGATTGAATCATGCAAATGTATACTAACATTTTTAAAAAAAAATTACCCCTTCGTATACAATGATATAATTGACTCGTGCATCGCATTACATAATTATTTTATATTTAAATCTGTAATGGAATCAATTTAAAAGATAAAAAACGCTTAGGCGCGCTTACGTATCTCGGGTGTCCGTTACTTTCTTACGTGAATTGATGTAGCAGTGTATTCCGAAATACGGTGTGTCATCTAATTAGTAAGTTAAATATTATATTCGTAGTTCAAGAAGTTAATTATCAAACCCACACAGAGATTTGGAATATTTTTTATATTTATCATATAATAATCATTATCTAACTAAATGCATTTAAAAATCAAAATTTTAAAACAAATGGCATCCCGATCATATGACAAAAATAACTGAGGGTATCATCTGACATCTAACTGCACTTGACTCAGGATATTTCTTTCCCAATATGCACAATTGAATCAAAAATTAAATTGGCTATCTGCTTTTGGTGTATATCACATGAGCATAATTGACTCCAGTATCTAAAAGAATCTGAAAGCATTAATTTAAATAAATATGAAAAACTAGCTAAATATGGTTCAATTATAGATGAATATGAGAACTTACATATATTAATTAGAAGTTAAATTTGAATTACTCTGTACATTTATTTCTGTATATTCTGGTTATAAAAAAATTAGAAATAATATATTCGTAGAGAACATATTTTTGTCTCCTTTATTCATACCCATTAGTGTGATTTTATTGTAAACTATCTTCTACGGTACACCGAGTCATGCTCATTACCATTACATTGAAGTAAGTGTACTAATGTATGCAACTTAATGCTTTTCAACGTGAAGCGCAATTATTATACATTGCACAATGCACAGTATACATAATACATCATTACGAGCCAAAACGTTAAAATATACGATTTAAAACATGAGTGCATATTTTATATGCGCATACGTAAGCATTCAACATTTGCAGCAGCTGGTATGGTGATATGTAGATCTAAGGCACCTGTTACTTTGGCTAAAAGTTAAATATTTGCCTAACAGCATGCAGTCATCATTAATCAGCCAACTAGAAAGCTTAAAGAGAAAGATAACAAAAATGTACTTTTTATATTTACAAATAATAAAAGAATATTTCCGCCATATTTCACCTCAAGTCACGGATTTAACTTCTCAGTCTATCCAAATAAAGCGGAAAAAACATTCGCCGTAAAATCTCGGTATACAATACAAATCGGGAAGGAAAACAATGTGTATGCAAAGTTGCAGGGATTGGAATTCTTATTCCAAGCCTGGTATTGCATACATTAAATAAAAGGAAGCATTGAGCATTTTTCTGTTTTTCTGAAAGAGAATTGCTCTTGAACGAAGGGAAAGGAATTTTTTAACGACTCAATAAGGAAACGTGCAGAAGGGAGTTTCCGTTGGATTCGAACCGTCGAGATATTCAGTTTCTTAAGAAAAGGGTGCTGAGGAGAAACGAAAGGAAGGAAGGTTAGCTTGCGTTTCTGTATAAGAATTGGTCTAGTGAGTACCAGATGGTGCTTAGGCGAAGAGAGAAAAATTCTGTGAAGAAATCCCCCCATGAAAGCATCATTTTGGTGTTACTAGAAATTGACGCCAGTCCTGCGATATATATTAATTATACTGTCTTTTCAGCAGGTTGTCCTAAATTGCTTCAAGATTTTCCTGCGCAATTTCTTCGTCGAGTTACAGTAAGCAAAATTGATTTGATCCTAATATGTAATAGGTCTTGAATCTCACCGATTCTATTGACTTCTCGACAACTTTTCCAAAAGTGTGACAATAATTTTGATCCATTTTCATCGCATCAAAGTAGAACAAAGCAGCGTCTATTTGATTTCGACATATTGATACCGGTTTTCTGATAGACTCTTGATTTTTAAGGAGGGTTACCTTAAAAGGTACGAATTCATGACCAGTCACACGAATTCATGAAATCGGACTGAAAGCTTAAAAAGACAGGAGTTACTAAACTCTGAAATCAATTTCACGTCTCATTCCAGGCCTGGTATTGAGTTCATTACCAAACTAAGCATTAGGCTAAGCATAAACTGGTCATAATGAAACTAAGCATTTTTCTGCTTTTTGGAATGAAACAAATGTGATTTTTTAAATAACTCAGTGAGAAAATATATAAAACTAAATCCAATCATCAAGACGTTGAATTTCTGAGGAAAAGGATACTATTGAGAAACGAAACATAGGAAAGGAAGTGTTAGTATTTAGGAGCGGAGGCATGGAATAGGGATTGGGTTTATGAATAAGGATTGGTTATGAAATGTTAAAAAGATATAATCTTCATCACACGGGGCAGCTTACTTAATCCTCTGGTTGTAGAGAAGCTTATCTATGAAGAAAACTTCCTTCAAAAGCACTATTTTTGGTGTTACATGAATGTGCCTCCAATTCTTTGAATAGGGTCATTATATAATCTGGTTGTACTGTAAGGTTTCAAATATTTTAATTAATCACTAACTTGCTTCAATTAAATTCGATTTAAAATGTAGAAATTTCGAAGAAAAAGGTCCTTTGATACATGATTATAATGTCTTTTTATCAGCCTGTACTAAATTGTTTCAAATTTTTTCATTAAACTGGATAAATTGAACTCAAAAATAAAGTGAGTATGGTCAAATATTCTGAAACTTGTATTCCGAGATTAAACAAAAGAGGGGATGAGCATTTTTCGGGTTTTTCCAAAAGAGCTTTGCAACTGAAACAAAGAAGGAAAGATTTTTAACTATTCTATAAGGAATTCCAGTCGGATTCTGACCTTCAAGGCATTCAGCTTCTTCAGAAATGTATACTGAGTAAAAACGAAAGGAAGGAAAGTTAGTTTGCGTCTTCGCACAAGAACTGGACTAGTGAGTACCAGATGGTACTTAGACGTGCCTTCTTAAGGCTCAGAGAGAAAAATTCTTCTATAAAGAAAGGAAAATTTCTTATAAGGCAGGGAGTGATTCTCCATCTTCAGTTGAAAACTCAGATTTTGGACCATCCCGTCGCTATTCAGAGTCTGTCACAAATAGATCCGAGGAAAAGCACTATTAATCTTTCTCAATAGTCCTATGATTCAACTGATTTCCATCTGGATGAAAGGATCTGGCACTGTCCCAAAATGAAGAGCTGCATTTTCAAAAGGACACCGCAGCGAAAAAATGCCTTAAGCGGCTAAACAACCGCTAGAGTTGGAGTCAGGGTATTAGGTTTTAAAAAAGATCATATTCTTAATAGCAAAGAAGGCGGATAATGAAAACAGTGTGCCAGGCATGCTTAGTGATTCATGGTATTATCACAGATGGATTTGTAATCGGATAGGACGAAAAAGTCACGGCTATTTTTTTTGGTAACATTTTTTTCAGCGATTTTATATTCTCCTGTTATGGTAACTAGTTCCAGCGGAAAAAGAAGACTGAGTTTGGTTTGCGCCAAACATTTTTTCTTCCATCATCAGCCTTTTTATAAAGAAAAATTGTATATTTCGCGACATGACATTCCGCAAGGCTCTTAAATATTTGTTTCTCCATTAATGAGAGTAAATAAATGAGAGTTTGCTTTGATACATTAATTCTTTTTTTAAAAAAATATTTCGCATTTATAGAAGTTATTTATAATTTTGCAAATAATAATTATGATGGTACCTTAAGTGCTATTGAAAATTTGTGAATATGTCGTGCTTCTGAATTCTAAATTTCCATGACAATCAGTAACCTCAAAATGTTTGAAGTGTCATTATTGTAATAGTATTAAAATAAATAAACAATCAGCTTTAGCTTAAAGTGAATTCCAGTTCGACACAGATTTTTTGAAGCTACTTAATATTTAAGGAATAAAGTGGTTTTGATGTTTGACATAATAAAGACAGCTGCTTAAAAATGAATTTTCTACATTGTTTTGTTGCCAACTTGCTTTTAATTTCTGGTCAAATATTAACATTATTTGATAGAAATTGTGATTTATAAGAAAATATTTTTCCGTTGTCTCCAATAAACCAATGACTATAAAATTTTTCTCAGAAGTAAAAAAACTGAAACAATCTAACTTTCTTAAGACCTCAATTAAACATTAAACATCGTGAATAGTATGTCATGGTAGAATGTCAGAGCAAGGCATATTGAATATTATAGCTAATTACTTTTTAGAACAGAATATTTGGAAATGAAACTCACCGATATGCAAAGGAATTTATTATTTTCATATTTAAAAAAGAACATTTGAACAGGAATTTAGAACTTTCAATATTTGCACTGGGTCAATATTTGCAGGGAGCATTGAAACATATTTCTTATTTTATGATTTAACGGCTTTCCAACCTTAAATAAACCTGTTTATATGATTATTCACACAATAAATGTATATCTTAACAAAAAAAATGCGAGCAAACTATGTTTTTATGATATCGCATAAATCAACCCAGTTATTTTTCAAACTTGGTTGCAGGACAAACTTAATTTCTTAAAACATCGCGCTGGGACGCCATATAATTTCGTTTTAAGCATGAATAAATAGAGAAAAATGTTGAGATATATACTTAAAAATATGAGCATTTAACCTAATGCATGGAAATTAAATATTCTTAGACACAATTTATGAATAAAATACTGATTGACAAGAGGATTATGGTAAAAAAATTCGAATCATTTGCACATTTATGCTATACTTTCTTTCTCATGAAAGCGAAACACTGCATTACACACAAAATATTTTCATGAAGATAAATTGTGAAATTGCGATTACAAAAATTTATTCTTTTGATATTCAGATATTAATGAAATTATGTATCATTATGTATCATTGTTTTAAAGAATTCCCTTTGCTCATTAAGAATTCTACAACAACATTATTATTTTCAGCATTATATTTTCAACACACAGCATTTCCTAAGAAATACGTATATCATGCATTTAAATTTCACAATGGAGGTTTTCATGTCATTAATTATTTTTTGCATTATTTATTAGAAAACACGAAACAACGAACATCATCAGAACTGCATAAATGAACTGCATCATCAGAACTATTCAAGTGAAAAAAATGTACCTAGAACAATGACAAAACTATCTGTATTCAAAAACGAATAGACTAAGAAATTATAGAAAAACTACACGTTTTCTCTAAAATGCTTGAAGTTTTTCACAATATTGTTAGAAAAATCCTTCAAAAGGATACTTAACAGGCGGACAAACATCGTAATGAAATATTGACTTCCCAACAAATTCCAGGTAGTCGCGTAACCTGGTGGGAGTCAGGGCCTTGAAGAAAGGAAGTTTGGGACATATTGCGACCAAATAATGCATAGTGTATGTATTTTCAACTCTATGTGTAATCATGAGTTTTGTAATTTTTCTTTTCCTATTCATGTGCATGCTGTATTTTTTTTTTGTTTGGCAATTCGTTAGAGTCCACCAACATTTATACCAAACCGGATAGAAGCCACATGAACTATAGAGACGGCGATGTGGTGTTAATGTTAGTTTGTCTGATTGAAGTTAGTATTGGACGTAACTCGTTTTAGATGTCCACACGCTGCCGCATCATAGAAATGTGGAGTGCTGGCTTAAGTGTCCTTGATGTATCACCAATTTAAAACCTAAAAACTAAGCTGTCGTCTTCAGAGATCCTGAGTGTAACTTCAGATCACGGTTTTGATACGATCTAGTTAATCTGAGTTTATATAAGATGGACAGCTAAAACTCGTTACTTTGATTTCCCCAAATATTAATCAAATAAAAAAATCTAGATATTTAGAAAAGGAATACTATGTATAAAAATTATGCACGGATAATAACATTTTCTGTTTCATAATGCCAAAACTTTGCTTTACCTTAACGTCATTAATATGTATTTTTCTTTGAAAGTATACATTGATTATTTATATCTTTTGAATTATTTCATGCATTCTTCATTGGAAAAAAATACACCCTTCATCCAGTGACATAAAAGGATATAGCAGACAAACGAAAAGCTCCATAACCCATAACAAACAGACCAAAAGGCATTTAAAGAAAATTTCAGGTTTTTTCTTTAAAATAATTAAAAGTTGCTCACGGTATTGCTGAACAAACCACTAGATTCATCCTAAACTTAAAGATAAGCCTCTTTATCATAAAATTACTCAGTTTTAACTTTATCGAAGACCGTGGGCTAATAATGTTGCTTACTTACAGCTTTTATATCATGATTCTGAAGCACAGCATCATCTCAACGGATTACAAAATTAGTATTGGAAACTATTTTTCCTTAATTATTTTAAATTAAGAAAATAATTATTAAATTTTCTTAAATATTTTTCATAAATTTTCTTATTTATTTTTTGCACTTTTCATCGGGACATACGGTCAACGCTCTATATATTCACAACATACAAATGTGAAAAATACACCATGACCAAATTAATGAATCTGTTATCTATAGCAAACAAGGCAATTGTGCGCAACTGTATTGCCTGAAATACGCTTTTATATCGTTCAGTTCTAGGATAACCATCAAAAGCTTTTTCTACTTAATGAATTACTTCGTTATTTATTAGAAAACACTATGCAAGGCTTTGAATCATTATTTCAAACAAGTGTAGGAAAGAACCCAGGAAACAAACGGAGAGATCTATACCCCATTAAGAAGAAGTCAAGAAAAGGAAAACTTGCTGACAATATCGGTAGAAAAACGAAAAAATAAATTATCCTTTCTATGCATTTGAACATGTGTCGATTTCATCTCTCCTTCCAAATACTCATTCCTGAATTTGCAGAAGGCAGTGAGGAAAAACCTTCTATCCACACATTTGTCTTCTTCTTCATAGATCATAATATTGTCGTGCATAGAGGCCCCAACAATAATAATAAAAAAGGGCTCTTCATTATCACATGACTGTTCAATCCTATCTTAAAAAACAGTAGGTCTCTTCTTATCAAAGTACTCGTTTAAAGAAGTGGACAGAAGTCTCCTATCATGTTCTACACCGTCAAAGTGCAAGGGAAATGTTGACTCTTAGTAAGAAACTCAAAGAGTTAATCGGTATCGTTCTTTTGAATTAAATCCGTTTATTCATACTATTCTTTATTCGAAATTATTTATTCTTCTGTGCAGCAACTATAACTATTAGAATTCTATTCTTTTTGTTAATCAATACTTTCACTTTTTATAATTTGTCTCTTTGTGTCATATGTATTTGACACATTAAACGAAAGTTGTGATTAATCTGCTTTGCTTTGTTGGGGTATTTATTTGCTACAAAACGCATCCCTCTACAGTCCATAAATGGTGTAAACAATGGGTGAGAAAACTTTTTAAGTATGTCAAGCCACCCCATACCCCGTGCCCATAACCGAAAGGAAAACTCTCATTCAAATCATCTAATTCGAGTCTAAACAATCGTACAAGTATAAAAGAGGACCCAGTAGACAAACGAAGCAGTCTCAAGTCCATAACGAACAAGCCAATGGGATGTTAAAAAAAAGGCACATGTTTTCTTCAAAATAAATAAAAGTTGTTCTCAATATTGTTAGAAAAACCATCAAAATGATCCTAAGCATGCGGACAAGCATCGCATTCATCCCTCCCTCAAAATACTCAGTTCTGACTTTATAGAAGACGGTGAGCTAAAAGCCGTTACTCGCACGTTCGTCTTCTTCCCCAGAGATCGTAAAAAAATTTTACGTTCTAATAAAACTGAAGTGTTTGTTTGACGGCCCGAGTGGTGGAAAGTAAACCCATAAACGCTTTTGCGAGCAAAAACTGCGATTCCAAGAATGGTATGTAAATAATTTTGCTTATTTTCACAAAATGAATTCCTAGTATGAACTTGGAGATGTATTTTTTATTTTTTTTTGCCTTGCCATGGAGAATAAAGCGTCCTTCATTTTTTACGGCTCAAATATATGTTTATAAATTTAGAAGCAGTATATCGTCAAAGTGTAGGCAAATTGATTTAACGCTTCACGGGTTTGAAATGAAATCGAAGTGTCTACGAGGATTGAAGTAATAAAATATAACTGCAGAATTTTTTTGAAAATGATACAAAAGGTTGATAAAAGATTTCTTCAAGATAGGTTTGTTGGAACAGTTCCGTTCTTTCAGGCGCTTAAAGTTTTGAAAATTAAATTTTCATTTTTATTTTATGTCCTTTCTAATCGTAGTCCAATTGCTAATCTCTAAACCGTTACGGATATGCATATATTTCCAGTTGGAAAAATGATTTAAATGAGGTAGAGAATTCTATTTTATGTTGTTAGAATCAATCAATGTACTGCTGAAAAATTAAGAAGTCGAAATTTGCATACAGTCCCCAGATCTTATCAGCCATTTTTAGTAAAATATTCTTGACACACTAGCATTTTAAACAAAAAAGGATTCCACTTTTCTGCGACTAAAACTGACCGAAATATAAAAATTTGAATTTCATTATTTTTAGAAAATCAACGGCCGCCACTTCCGGTCCTATGTCCGGTGATTGGCGGATCTTCCTCGAGGTTACCCACGAAATTGTCTAAAATCGAAATGGTCTAAAGTAGTGATATTCAAATCTCCATTACTCGACCAGTTTCAGTCACAGAAGGGTGGAACCATTTTAGTTTAAAATGTTAGTGTGTCAAGAATATTTTTTTAAACATGACTAATATGACCAAGGGTTGTATAAAATTTTAGACTTTCAGCATTACATTTATTGATTCAAGAAACATTAAGTATAATTCTTTAAGTTATTTAAAGTATTTTCCTAGTTGGAAATAAATGATAAAATTATTTAACAATTAAAACTATTTAAAACAAATTAACTATTGGGCCACGATTAAAGTGGCTAACCTGTTCATTCCCTGAATAGTATTTAAAATAAAATGAGACTCTAATACACATAATTTATCAAAGGATAGTATAGTTTTGCCTTCCAATTGGTATCATCACTCTGCGGAAAATTATTCCAACCATGGGATAATAAATGAATGAAGCATTTCTTAATCATAAATTGGACAAGCCCGATTTGATTAGTTACATCAATATCCCGTCTAGAATCGAAAAAAGCATCTATTTGGTCGGACCTCACGATTTTGAGTCGAGATCAGAAGGCAAGAATGGCATCCCTTTCTCCAAGCTTCTACACCAAATCCACTAAATAATATAAAAATAGTTTTCATATTTAAATAGCACTTTTTAAGTCTTACGTAAAATTAAAGGATTCTATATTTATCCAAATTTAGTAACTTAATTTTTAAAAGGTAGGCATAAAACTTTCATAAAAATAAAACCTTTTGTCTGCCCATAACATGTACGGTGCATTCTAATACAAAGTTCAGAGCGCACATTTAAGTGCCGCCAACACTTCATTATTTATAGAATCTAGTTTCTGCCCTTACGTGCACTACTTTGGAACCTAGATTTATAATTTACATCATTTTCTTGTTATGTTTCTGTCATAAATTTACTCATACCATGAACATCGCGTATGTTTATTGTAATTACTTTAAATTTTTGACACCCCTCCAAAGTCCATCGGGATAAAATTTGGTAGTGACCAATACATTGGCTAATGTTGATCAATGCACATACAGGTTAATTTTTGTTAAGATAATAACATGGTGTTTACTGTCATTGAGGAAGATAGATCTGCATCTTGTTGTAAAGAAATATTCATTATTATATCACAATCATGGTATTGAAATAGCATTGTCTTCTCTCTGTGTAAATCATATAAGGTGTCATAAATTATGGGACCCATTTCAAAATTATTTTTTAAAAAGCCGCAATAATGTAGCAACTGCGCTTTTCTTTTAATTGGGAGAGTTGTTTAAACAATTTTTTTTCAGATAGGTGGTGCACCGTTGAGGCGTTCTAAGTTTTCAACAGCGAGAGATTACCAACGTTAGTGCCAAAATGGCTAACATGCAGCAAAAGGCGATGTGAGTTCTCTGGTTTCACGAAAACAAATCATTCGTAACAGTTGAAAGACGTTTTCGCTTAGAATATCTAAATTGTCAGACTTCAAGTAAGAACTCCATTAAGCTTTGGTATGAGCAATTTAAGCAAACAGGAAATTGGCAACATAGGAAAGGTGATGGGAGAATATTGGCCTCAGACGAATTTGTTGAACAAGTGAGGAAGGCTTTCGCTCCTTAATTGCTCATACCAACGTTTAATGGAATTCTTACTTGGAGAATGCCAATTTGGATACTCTAAGCGAAATAGTCTTTGAACTATTACAACTGATTTGCTTTGTTAAATCAGAGAACGCACATCGCCTTCTGCTGCACGGTAGAAAATTTTGAAGCTAGTGTTGGGAATCTCACGCTGTGGCAGATTTAGGACATAGTAACGGTGCACCACCTATCTGAAAAATAAAACTGCTTTAACTGCTCTCTCATTTAAAATATTAACGCATTTGCCATGTTAATGGGGTCTTTTTTTAATTAATTTTTGAAATGGGTCCAATAATTTATGACCACCCTCTATTATTGTAAATAAATCTAGGTAACTAGCGGTTCACCAATTTTGATTCGTATATCTAAGCAGAATTTCGTACTTACACTGAATGTAAAAAGTTTGAGAATCAGGAAGATGGAAAGATAAAACTATATGCACTACATAAAGATATAGATTTTTCTTCTTGTTGGAACGGATAAAGTGGTCAAACTAATGAACCAAGATTAGGTGAAAATATTTAATTTTTACTATCCTAATGTTAATTTATAGTTAGCATGCTCATTGAATAAGGAATAAAATATACTGGTGAGTAACAGGAAGGATGCATTGCATTATAAATCTAATTAATTTCAGCGACTGTTTAACAAAATTATTTTCTTTTTTCACGATGCTTAGCAACCACTGAAAATTGATAAAAAAAAATGTAACCTTTGTCAGAGGTAGAGCTTTCCTGAAGCCATCATTCAAATTTTAAAAAGCCAAGCGTCATATCATTTGAATAGTTCTGATAAACTTAGATTTGACAGGGCTATTGTTGAAATTATTGAGCGACTGTCAAGAATTATGAATTCGAATACCTTTCGGAAGATATGTGACATTGTGTCTGCATTTTCGAACAAAAGAGAACAGCTGATTCTCTTGTGTTGAGACCTTGACTTCAAGATTTTTCTCTTAGAACCTGAAACATGTCAATTTCTGTATTTCAGAATACTTCATAACATATTGGGTTATACGTTAAAAATATTCAGTTTATAGGGACTTTATACTATAGCTCATTTTGCTAATGTGATAAAAACATTTTTCAGCTTTATAAATGCGAAATGTCTTCTGTACAATCCACTGATATGCAGTTACCACGTAATAAAATTATCATACATGTGTAAACGTAATGAAATAAAGCTCAGGAAACCTATTTTACGTTATTACCTATTAATATTTAGCACTAAAGCTTTTGACGGGTGTTTTGTAGATTTCATGCCCTTTTCAAATGCAAAATGTTATAATTTTTCAGAATATTTAACATTTGGATTTAAACCTAAAATGAAAGAAAAAGATTTCTAACTTACTTTTTTGTGAAGAAATATTTAAATTCAATATACTTCTATTCTAATTCCTGAAGAAACTGCTTGACGATCTTTATAACAATCCAGAAGGGAAAAATAATGTAGATTTTAACATATACAAAATTATAACGAAATATATGTTCAGAAGATACATTGAAAAAAGAAACAACAAAAGAAAAGTAAAAACATAAAGTCAAATGTACTAAGCCATGTGAGCCCCGTCGTTGGCAAGTTAAGTCATTTTATGACCAGTTAAAATAGGCAACTTTATAGCATCAAAGAGAATAGCAAAACTTTAGTAAAAGTACCATTGTAGTAAAAGTCCAAAATTAATCGCAATGTGAGAAATGTAATTGAATGACAATGCTTAAAGAGATCATCAATACCCAAATTTCACCGAATGATTTTGAAGATAACAGGAGAACTTTGGGGACAAGAAAAGAGGTCAGGTGACGAAGACAACGTCTGACTCGGCGCACCAACGCTCTTGCACCACGAAGAACGTTTGAACCCTGACAAGTATAAAAGACATCAGACTCACACACATGGCGGATCTTTAATTAAATCTTGTTCTGCACCTGCATGCGATTCTGATCTTAAACCCTTTCAATAGGCCATCGCCATCCCTTTCAAATAAATCTGCTTAAATATTTATAATGACAAATAAATTCATCTTTGCGACACATTGACGTTCTGTTGAAGACATCATGTGCGTAAGAGAATGATTACAGTCAAAGATTGCGATGTTTACTTAGTGATAAGACCCGAGAAACACTTTCAGAATTTTTATTTTGTAGGGATAAATAATTTAAATAACAAACTTTAAAGAAAAACCCTTATACTAAATATATCCTGGAAAGAAAGAGAGAAAACAGATGCTAACGAAGAAATGAAAAAGCAGGCATTCAGGAAAGAATTGGATTGAATTTGATTTAATGATGTAGAAATAAAACTGTAGATGCAGAAAAAGATTTATTATATTTGCAGTTTGAAGGAGAGAAAATATTTTTTCGAAAGGAAAATTTTCAATTTTTCAATGCATGTCTTAGGCAGGTTTGCGAAATTAGCACAATTTATTAATATTTTTATTTAAAAATAGCAGTTTTTAGCCTTCGATACACATTCACCCATCGCTTTTAATTCAAAAGGTTATTGAAAGATTTAATTTTGAGAAAAATTATGAATTCTTTTAATGTGCAATGATTTTTATCTGAGATATTTCAATAAATACTTCTTACTTGACATGGGTTTATACATTATGCAATTATACGTTTATTTTAAATAGTTACCTTTGATACGTGAAGGTTTTGAAAATGAATACAATTTGACGAAAAAAATATGAAACACTGCATGTTGCTTTGAATTAAAATATTGGTATTACTTAAAGAATGGAAAGGAAAAATTATGGAGAAAAAAGTTGTGCATGAAGAGATAACGTGCTTGTCAGCGTATTATACGTATTTTTTTATTAAAAATAGCAGTGTAGCAAAAATAGTTTATAGTAGTCGTCCCATATTCAATTAGGAGGAGTATATACTCATCTTCCATACAAACACACAGCAATCAGCATCTCGATCTTTCACGACTTTAAGTGAAAATTTTGAGGTTTTGTGTTGATAAACCGTGTCTATTCTTTATGTCAGCAAAACGAAATTTCTTGCTGGTTCAGAGACTAAATTCTTCGCTGAATTAAATAGAAAATTGAAAAGATACTTCTGGTAAAAATGCAAGGGGCTCGAATTTTTAAAAACTTTCTTTTTTTTATTCATGAATCACTACAGATTTCGAAATTTCGAATTGAAAAGATGAAATAAAAATTCATGTAATTTGCTTTTAAAATTCATTTTTAACTCTATGATATGATAACTATGTTTCTTCGTAAACCATGCTGCAACTCGAGTACGACTAATTATATATATATGTATTTAAAGAAATTTTAAATCCCAAACCAATGAGGAATTCAGTTACTATGATCAATATATGGAGGATTCTTAGTTAAAGTGGACCAAGTCCATGAGATTCATTTCTGAGAAAACTGCTCTCGAAGTTGATCGGCTGAATTTCAAATAACAAATGAATAATTTCTAATTGTTCTTGCGGCCTGGTGGATACAAACTCAATGATGAACTTGAATCCTTATTGCACAGAAAATATAACATTTCTACACTATAATGGCCATGTTAGTGCAAAATGGGCAAAAAAATGAGCTTTTTTCCACTTTGAACCCTCCGTAAATCTGTGTCAGAAAGAACTGTAACAATTTGCTGGCATAGTTCTTAAATATGAACCGATGGATTTCGATTACGTTTCTTTTCCTCAACCGCTTTGTAATGACTTTCGTTACACGTCTAGGTGGCGATGCAGCGATAGAGAGTACATGTTAAGTTTTAAGGAACCCTAAGAAGGCAAAATAGTAATATATTTACTTCGCTTTATATAGCTAGGTATAACGATAGAATATATACGATGCCCCGGGAGCTGTTCCACTATGCCATTGCCTCGAAGATTAGACTAGGTATATAATGCATTGACTACACATCTGTTACTTAGACTTCTGAAAGTCTATTTCATAACATAATTTCTAAGAAAACATGGTGAGTTGTTCACCAACTGAAGAAAAAATTTCGTATTCATTTCTTGGAGTCAGATCCACCCTAAGAAAGGTACGACCACACCAGATCTTACAAATTTGCATGACCTCTGTTTAATAACACTTTTTCCGTCTTGTAGAAAATCTACAATCATATTTACAGACCGAACATAATGAAAAATAACTTAAAATCATTAGTCAGCCTATGATTTTCCTTCTTGCAAATTTATCCATTAAATCTGAGTAATTCATATATTCACTTATTTACCATGAAACATGCAAGAAAATAAAACATACAGCTCACTAAATTATGATCTTGTATAGATTTATCTTATTTTGAATTAGTATAATTAGTTAATAGTTTGTAAGCATACAAAGCACTATGTTTTGTCATGTGATTCGCTAATTGCAGAAAAGGAACAAATCAAGAATTTTCGAAATTATAATTGTTTTAAAAACTTTTTGAGGTGCTTGGATATATCGTTTACTGTTGAAAATTAATTTATTTGACGAATTGTTTTGCTATGGGAACGGGTAGGAATTCGTTTTCACTACAGATTGAGAACAAGTGCTGGACTCGTTTAAAGTCTGCAGAAAACGCCTTTACTCTTAGAAGAAACTAAGGAGCTCTGATATGATATGGAGAATGACAAATAACTTTTGGTAATAGTATTGATTGTATGGTAAATGTTTGTTTCCATTGCATACCCTTGCAATGTATTTATTATTTCGTTAATGTTAATGGTATTCATAATCTAGGTATAGTAAATTGACAAGTTTCGAATACCATAAAGGTTAAAGTGGGAAGGGATGCAACGAGGGTGTTTTTCTATGATTCAGTGGTGGGGAGACCACGGCAAGTTGACGAGACGGGAAAAATGAAGAATTACTTATTTTAAGTTCATATTACTTTTACTTCACCAGAATTCGGATATTACTATCACTCCACACTGCTAGAAAGTAAACAATCGCGCAGTGAATTCACTGACGCCGTTTCTTTGTTAGTTATACGGTGCTCGTATATTTTGTTTCACGTGTTATAATTTTCAAGACCATCAACATAAGATCTTGTGAACTAACACTTAAGGAAACTGGTTATTCTTTGTTATGCATGACTATCTTAAACAATACGCTTTTCGCAATCTCTGTTGATTCATTTCCTATTCTTGTTAATTCCACCACAAAAATCAAAGTCTTTTAATATTTCCGATTAGGACAAGGTGACCGAGGCAAGTCGACGATCTCGTCATCTTGCCCCGAGTGATTTTTACTGCTTTCTTTTTTATGTTTATTTGCATTTTTTATTGTAATATATTCCTACGTTTACTGCGAAAAGGGAACATTCAAAGGCACATTTTATTTTTTAAATGAGGGTGGTTATATTTTTTTTTAGCAAAAATGTATATGAAATGTATTAGGAGATTGCCTACCATTTTAGAAAAATTTAAATTAAAATTTGCTTCAGCAGGAACGAAAGTAAGATGTTTTTTGTGTCTCCTGTAAAATTTAAATTTTGTGACTTGTTCCTTTTTGCAGTTAGGAATTCATGTATTCTATTCTATCGTCAGTGTGATTTAAATAATGGTCATTCATAATTTGCAAGTGCATCCTTGTTTTTAGAACGTAATTAAACGGTTAAGTATTTGCAATTAAAATATCGTTTTACTGCTATTAATTGATATTTATCATTATTACTGACATTAAATTGCCTTGCAAGACAACTTCAAACCGGACTTCAATTTTTCTCGAGCCGGCTCTGTTATCAGTAGCTGCTTGAGTCTTAGCAACTAAATTTGGTATTTCGTCAACTAGGAAGAAGTGACTATTATAAGATAATTGCAAAAAATGGAAATTAGCGATATGAGGATTGCGTTTGCCTCACTCACTATTAGAAAAATACTACAAAATAGACTGTAAACATATTATTTGAACTGCAACCAACTTTATAATAGGTGAAATAAAGCATATAATCTTCTCATATGCGTATATCTAATCTTCTTATATGCACGCCCATTCATCTCGAATAAGGATGTACAATAGCATGGGGCGTGGCTTAAAGCCAACCGGTCTTATCCAATGGCTATCAGCATAAGGACAAGGATCCCTTCGGACAAAAATCCCCAGTTTCTCGGTCTAGCCCAGATTGGAGTATTGTACTGGCACCTTATGATATTAACACTTTCGTTTTGGTACCTCCAGATAATTAGGCATACACTGGAAATTAAAAGTGACTCTTGAGATTTTAATTGGAAGTCTCTCACTTGACGCCTAGGTTATGGTTTGAAATTATGCTTATAACAAACAAGCTTTTATGGCAGT
The DNA here is from genome assembly GCA_013235015.1 of Araneus ventricosus. Classification (NCBI taxonomy): domain Eukaryota; kingdom Metazoa; phylum Arthropoda; class Arachnida; order Araneae; family Araneidae; genus Araneus; species Araneus ventricosus. Next base: position 1,249,147 of record BGPR01000006.1, read on the forward strand.
GCCTGTATATCTGCCTTCTGCAATGAAACCCCGGATATTCTGATGAAACAAAATGTTTATATACTAACAAACAAAAACAAACACCAATAATAAAACACAAGCACAGCAAATGAAACAAAATATATTTATTGAAACAGAATTAATGTGTAATGCATAAATATTTTATGTTGTTTACGAAAAAAATACTCGTGTTTGTTCCCTGTCTGTATTTCAAGACTTTCGTATTTTTCTCATAAGCTGTTTCTTCGCTTTTGAAAAAAAATGAAAAGAAAAGGCAATGCATAAGGGTTTTTTGTCGCTTCTTCCAAAACTGGTTTATATTTTAGCATTCTTTAATTATAGAATGATGTAGCACACTTTATTTCGAAAGTATTTGTATTAACATGTCATAACTATGTGAGGTGTCTGATGTATAAAATTCTATGAATCACTTGTTTTACTTCTATGTTTCCTTTTTAATAATGATAATCAACATTTTAATATTTTTCGTTAGTAACATCAAGATTCTCAGTAATTTAAAATTATGATTATGAAAAATCTTAATTTTTTATGCTCTAAATTTTTCTTTTTTTATCATACCTCAGAATTAATTACAATGGGTAACAAATTTTCAAAAAGTTCCTGCTTCCGAGATGTATACGATCAATTCCTAATGTATTAAATGTGCTGAACACAAATATGATAAAGAAACAGCTGAATTGGCTACGGTTTTTTGTAATTCGAACGCATTGTTTAGAAAAGTGTATATATGTACATATATTATAATGCATGTTAGGAATAACGCAATCTGCTTCGGACTTTCGCTTTCTTTTGGCCTGCACCTTGTAATGGACGTGGGAGGCATCTCTGATGAGCGTCCAACAGTAGTCAGCCAACATTGCCGAGGATCAATTCCCCTGGTACCGTTTGTCCATGTTAGCAATGTCCTGATGAAAACGTTCGCCGTGCTCATCACTGACCTGCCCGCAATTATCATTGAAGTGGGAGTCCAGAAACTGGATCGTTAAGGACATATTGCAGCCGAAATCATGAAATAAAGCCAAAATATCCTCAACCAGATCCTTGTAGTTTTTGGCCTTGTCATTCCCTAGGAAGTTTGTTGACACTTCATAGAACGCATCCCAAACCTGTTTTTCTTTACTTCGAAGAAGTTGCTCAAATTTGGGGTCTCTGAGAAGCTGTTTAATCTAAGGCCCCACAAAAACGCCTTCTTTAATTCTTGCTACACTGAGTCGAGGGAATTTTTCATGCAGGTACTTGAATGCTGATCCATTCTTATCCATGGCTTTTACCAAGTGTTTGACAAATCCAAGCTTGATGTGCAAAGGAGGAATGATGATTTTATGCGGTTCTGCGAGAGGTGGGTGCTCTACATTCATTTCTTCAGGCTTAAAAGATGCTCTCTGAGGACAATCTCTCTTGATGTAGTGCAAAGTGATTGCTCTGCTGTCCCATAGACAAAGAAAACAGCAGTACTTTCTATATCCTAGCTGCAAACCCATCAACAGAGACACTATCCTCAGGTAAGCACAGATCTGTCAGCCATATTTACTGTAGTTACTTATCTCCAAAAGATGTTTTAGATTGTGGTAAGTCTCCTTCAAGTAAACAACACGTGCGACAGGTATGGATGGAAGCTCGTTCCCGTTATTCAGCAAAACCGCCTTGAGACTCAGTTTTGAAGCATCTATAAACAGCCGTCCTTCATTGGGCTTATGTGCAATGCGGAGTTCTTTTAGTAGGACATCAATGTTGCAGCAGAACACTAGACTTTCTTCTTTTTTAAAGCAGATTCGAAGAGCAAATGAAGTCCCTCGGACATTTTCTTCTAGGAGATTCTATTGTTTAAGTCTTGAGGCCAATATATTTGCTTTGCTTTTGAACAGATCCAAATCGCGAACAAGATCATTCAGTTCCATCGAGGTAATTTTATGTGGAAGAGATGTTTCATCAAAGCACGAAAAGTCATCATTATGCTTACTGCCACCACATGCTGACGTTGACGCTTGAGAAGAATTATGTGACACATCGAGATCCTCATCGTCTGAACTGATACAAAAATATGTAGGAGGCTCAAGAATTTTGAGTCCTTCGCCATGTGCGACAGGTCGCAGAGCAGATGGCATTAAGGGTTATTGAATTGTCCTCTTCTTTTTCTTGGTGAAGCCTCCAGAAGCTGGTGGTACCATGCAGAAATAACAGTCATCAATGTGATTGGTAGGCTCCCTCCAAATCACGGGCACAGCAAATGGCATTGCCTTTCTTTTGCCATGAAGCCACTTGGAAAGAGTCATTGCACAAGTGCGACAGCATACGTGTGGGGCTCATGCTTATGTCATGAGCATTGCCTGTACTTGCATCTCATTCTATGTTCGTAACTACTATGTAATAAAATACTGCTTGTGTCATGAGCAATGCTTGAACTTGCGTCCCATCTTATACTTGGAATTTTTATATTTGTAATTGCGTCTATGTCGCATTTGTGTCCGGCACCTTTTATTTATTTCTTTTGTGTCCAGCACCTTTTTTGTGTTTAAAAACTGCCATTATCGGCAATATTTGTCAATTTGCTTTAGACTTAATAAATACTGTTCTGGGGCTGGGGCAGTCGTTCCCCGACGTGCGATGGGGTTTCTTAGTTAGTTTCCCCGGTGGCCTTTCTCTTTTTACACCCTTTTTGGGTAAACTGGGCCACCGTGGGTATTCAGTCTTTTTCCTGGTCGCCTATTTTGCAGACAAATAACAAATGATACGCGTTCTTAACTACTACACTAATAATTTTTTTCTGCGCAGCAAATTTCAATTCTCTGCAAATATAACAACAGTTATGTATACTTTTAACGCAGATACGAGGCATTACTACAGTTGAAATTACGCTGTAACAACTTAATCGCTTGTGTATGTTATAGCTTCGAAAAAGATGCACGAAACGAGAGGAAATGTCTCGCTTTTTCATTATTGCTTGTTATTGAGCAATGAATGTTATAAAACTCGTATTGATAATTATCAATACGAGTTTTATAACAATTATTCTTAATCATTGATAGGTGTAAATAATTTATGTGAATTAATTTTTTCGAGTTGTTTACAAGAATCATTACTGTTTAATTTTGTGTTTCAAAATTATGAAACATAACCCATATCCGAAACTCAGCAAACAATTCCACTTGTCATATCATATTTCGAAAGTTATTCAGTTTTAATTAGTTTGAAGCGAAACGCTTCACGAATACTGAAGTTATTCCCATTGACATAAATTTATTGCTTGCAGAAATTTGAACACTTATTTCTTTCATCAAATTAATAATGAGAACACGATACATCTTTCTTAAAAATTCACATAATAACTATTTGTGTAAGAATTTTGTGTTGCACTTAACTTCAAACTCATATTGATGTTACTAAAGTTTTGTCACTAATTCATGTGATGGAGAAACAACGAAGCAAAATTCCCATCTGTTAATGAGAAGATCTTTCGTAGAAAGCGAAAATAATTAAAGACAGAATGGATAAGTAGGTTCTTCAGAAATGAATGATATGTCATAAGCTATTTAGAATCAACAATGTCCTGTCAGCAGTATGTAAAATTCTTCATTTCTGCTGAAAACAAAATACACCGAGATATATTTGTTGAAATATGTATTTCAGAAAATTTCTTTCATACTTGCTTATTTAGGTTTCTCTGCTTATTGAGAGAAAACACTTGCCCATGTGTATTCTTCAAGTGAAAAGTGAAGTAAGTTTTAATCTAATAATGATTTTAAAACATAAGATCGCATTATTAATTCCATTTCTCTTAAATTATAAACGAAGGCAATTTTTCCTTGGATTTTTTAACTATTGGAAGCAATTTATGTGACGTCACAGTCATATGATAAAGGTAACTGCGTATGCCATCTAACATCCAATTGCATTCTGTCTTATCCTGTGCTTTAACGTCACGTGTTTTACCTCCTGTATGGATAGGAATGTATTCCAAAATTAAAATAATATTCCAATAATAAAATTAAAATACTAATTCCAATCAATAAATAAGGTGCGTTTGATGTGTATCACGTCAGCGTGAATCACCTGATATGATATATTAACTCTTTGAGGACGACTGTCACGCGGATGTGCCAGCTGCTTGGCACATTCTCTGCCGACTGTCACAAATACTTGGCGGCTCTTGTGGCTTTTAGTTACCGACTGTCACGTCGGCGTGACACCAGCTTTGGTGAGGCTTTACTAGAAAAAGAACGCCGGCCCTGAGCAGCCACGCGAAGTTGGGAAACGTCGGCCAGACGGAAGAGCACGTTTTCCGTGCGGCGGTCCTCAAAAGGTTAATGCTTAGTTTACTTACATTTTTATAATTACAGGTTATTACGTCAACTGATGGTTATATGAATTGGTTTTATAAACTTTCTTGTGCAATTAGATAGTAGCTTTTCATCAGAAAATTTTTTCATGCCAAAAGTCGATTATTGAGCCCATCAATTTATCCACATCATTTTAAGAATCTTCTTTGACATCTTTAATATTCCTACTTTTTATATGTACGAGAAATCCTTAGAGGAGTTTCAAATTTCCTAATTTCTTCAGAAGCAGTTGTGATAATGCTTTTTATAGATAGTCGAAATATTTTTGTCGAGTGCTAAACCATGTTTCTCGAAAATAACCCTGTCTCAAATTTATCGCAAAATATTACAAGAGATGTCATATAGCGTAAAAGATGTTTAAACTGTGCATATCCCTCTTTCATCTATGTCATGTCAATTACCTAATTACTTCCTTACAGTTAGTGTTCTTCCATTTCATTTAATTAGTTCCAACATCCCTTATATCAGATGGGACTTCCGTTCAGATAAGATACTGAAACTGGAAGGAAATGAGAAATATGGCTTTGACTGTTTCAAATTTTAGAAACACTTAGAAATGGCGATTCATTCTTGCCAGTTGATTGTATTAGATGCTACTTCATATATTTCACGCTTACGCATTTAAACATTGCATAAGAGAAACGTAACATTATTTTGAAAGGATAAGATGCCGATACGAACACGATATTCGTTTTGAAATCTTCTCAGATGAATTGTCTAAAATGGTAATTTAGGCAAAAATAAAAGTTTCAAAATCACACTTTACGAAGAAATATCAATGCGAAAATGTTTATTTTTCCCTTTCGAAAAACAAAGGAGAAATATTTGGAAGGCTATGGAGATGTTTTCCTCTGCCAACGAGTTCCACTTTTTCTTAATCTGCAATGTTACTGATCAAAGCAAATGAGAACCTTCTATGTCTCGCTTTCCTCTCCATAATGATACTTACCCGAAAACATCAATCATGTCAGATAAGTAACTTTCTGAAGAAATGCAAATCGACAGGAAGATACGGAAAAGCCATTTTTGAATATACTCAGGTATATGAAAGAGCCTTCTAGACACCTTTGGAGACATCGAACATGAAGACAGCAAATCCCTTCTTTTCCTTTCGAAGGCGGTCATATCAGAATGAAAATGATGACCAAGCTGCTCAGAAGCTGGTTAATATCAAAATAATTAATTCACGATAAGAAAATACTAGAGTTTTTATCAATTTGGAATTAATATTTAACATCTAGATATATAAAACGTTAAGGTCCTGGAGCAAAAAAGGAGTTAATTTCTGCCATGTTAGGCATAACTTCATAAGAATAGCCTGCTACTATATTCGCTCTGGTGTAAAACAACGTTTTCTTGCAAAAAATGAATTTAAGACGTAGAGTTCACAATATTTTTTACATAATAAACTTTGGATGAAATGATTCAAAAAAGATCAGTTAGAAATGAAGAAGAGGGGCTTAGGCGAGCCACAGAACGGTCAGGTCAACGTCAAAATAGTAGAAATCAGCGACTTGAGCCCGAAATCATAACAACCCCTGTTTCACCTCTATCTGTGTTTTCCGATAGCATAGTCGTTAAGACATCGCCCCTTCTCCTATTCCAATGCTACAAGTTCGATCATTCACTGGTAAAATTTTTCACCGAGTGTTTTCACTCTCTTCCATTACCTTACAAAATTATCATTTTAGTATCACCTTAATAGTTTAATCGATTTGTTTTTAATCCTTGAAAATTAAATCTTTCAAACAAATCTTCACACATTTTTCTTTCTAATATTATTCATTAATAAATTATTTTCATTTGGTGCATGCATTAACAAACAAGTATAATTTCTATTTTCATCAAGAAATTTCTGTCAGATTTACGGGGTCTGCGACTCCAATGAAATGTCATAAACGACGGAAATAGAACTCGCCAGTTTGGTCGAAAATGCATGGTGCACGGTGAAATGCGTGGATAACGGTGCGCAGATGCTCTGCGCGGGATCAGCTAGTGATATTTAATTTAAAATATACAAGTTTTTCAGAAGTAAAGCGACATTCAGAGCTTATTAATTCATTTTCCAAGCTAAGATTTGAAATCGTTTTGAGATTCTTCATTCGTTTAATGCATAAACAAATTTATCAAGCCTTTCCCACAGTATCTATAATTAGTGAAGGTAGGAAAATTTATAAATACAACAAAATCATAGATATTTCATGCTGTTTTGAAACAACAGCTAGCGTGCATTCTCGAGCTACATTCTCGAAAAAAATATCCCTACTTGAATTGCTTGATCAAATGATGTAGCAAGTTCCATACGTGCTTTCTTTCGATTGCTTACGTTGCATTAAGTATCCGCAATTATTAATTGGATCGTTAATACGACACAACCGATGGATGGTTCTAAGTTAGCCATTTATGTTTAGTTGATCTTTTATATTTTCAGAATTCTGAAGAATAGAGCGTATAAAAAATAAAAAATAGTATAAAAATGTCTCATATTTCTTGATTTTGAAATATTGTCAACCAATAGTATGCAAAAAAATAAAGTAAGAGATTTTAATTACTCCAAAATTTTTCAAAGATTTTTAAACAATTAGTTTTCAATCTCAAGAAATAAAAAACTTTTTTGGAGAGCCTACCAAAAAATCGCCAAAAGTTTTAACGAAGGCAAGATTTCCTGTCTATGTTTTATTTCGTTTACATTGTGCTGAACGGGGTATCCGCAATTATTAATTAAATAAGGGATATAAGACATCGATTTTTCTCTTCTCTATTTATGCATTAATTTCTGCCTTAATTCTTAAAATTCCGAATTCTATTCTAACAATAATTACGTAAAATGTTAATTGATATATGGGAAAGTCGGGTGAGATGGCGAGTTTAAGCTTTGAGGATTATTTCTGGCCTCAATATTCGTTGCAGGAGGATTATTGTTTCGGAAAAATCTTCTTCCACTCTTTATTTTAAGGTGATATTTTTTTAATTTTTTATTTTCAAATTTGAGACCCCAAAATTTCATTTTACAAAAAAAGCCATTTTCGTAATCTTACACGACTGTGCGGGCAAGAACATGAACTATGTTAGCAATTTAATTCAACATCATATGCTATCAAAAAAACTATCTAAACTGTTGAAATCACATCTTGGTCATAACAAATTGCACATAACAGAAAACAAACATAATCTGACTAAAGTAACAGCATAAAACAAATTAAATCGAAGTTTTAGATTCCAACCTTAAGAAATGAAATCAATTACAAAAGTCGCATCGCCATGGGTTAGTATTTTGTCTCAGCTAGTACAGGTCGAGTGATGTCAGAGCTTCCACATAAAAGATTTTGGAATCCCAATTCCGTTTTTCCTTCATCACTAAAAATGATGCATTCTTCATTATCGAGGTCTTCTGGTTCCAGATTGTCATCAGCGTCAACGAAAGGAAATTCAAAGGAATGAGTTGAATCTTCAGATTCACAACTTTAGAAGTCGAAGTGTCACTTAGCTACTTTCTTCTTTTTAGTAAAATGTTTAGCAGGTTTGTTGCGTTTAGTCTTATTAACTCTTCAGCCTTCTTCAACTGTCCCAGTTTCCTTTATCTTCTTTTTTCTCTTTCTCCTTTTTAATGAGATGTTCATTTTTCACTGGCGTGCCCGTGTAGCTTATGAAGGGCAGCTGGCAGTCGGGTAGCATGTCGAGCTCATGAATTAGCATAGAGAGATTCGTCATCTTATCCTCCACCCAATTCATCATCTTACCCGATTTCGCCTTTTTATTTCAAAACAAACATTGAAGGATATGAAATCATCAGAAAAAATAAAAATAGTGCATGATTGAGCGCGTTTTGATTAGCTCTTTACGAATATCACATATATAAATAAAAAGTAGTTACTCCACATTAACGCTATCCCTTACCAAGCAGCAACCAAAAGTTGCGTAGGAACAACTCAAAAACACATTACCGCGTACTGTGAATCACACTAAAAACGGGGTGGAAACTTTTGATGTGACACGGGTAGCTGGTCGCTATAAGGCTCTGATGATGCAGAATCGGGGCATTCATCTAGGGTAATTTTCGAGAAAAATGCAATTCTTCATCTCACACTCTTCGTCGTCTTACCCGATTTTCCCCTATCTAATTATGGTAACAAGGATTTAAAGCCACATTCAGAGATCCAACCAATACACTATTATGCACAGTAAAGAATTTTTTTTTAATTACTTGGTCAAAGGATGTCATGGTTTTCGGGCTGTTTTCTTTCGATGCTATTACGTTGCATTGGACATTCGCAATTCGTCATTCAATCATTAGTTTTTTTCTTGACTTTTAATATTCCAAATCCTATTTTAGCCATAATTACGCAAAATGTTTATTGAAATACCTAGTTATGGTCCAAAGGATTTAAAACCACACTCAGGAGATTCAACTATTAAACGATGGTAAGTAGTAAAGAAATCTTTTGTTCGAATTACTTGGTCAAAGGATATACGGCTTCTTGATCGCGTTTTCTTTCGATTGCATTATGTTGACTCGCATATCCGCAAATATTAATTAGATACTGTATACAAGTCATTGATATTTCTTTCTTGATTTTTAAAATTCCATATCTTATTTTAACCGTAATTACGCAAAATGTTTATTAAAATACCTAGTTTTGGTCGCAAGGATTTAAAAACACACTAAGGAGATCCAACCAATAAACAATGATACACAGAAAAGGTATCTTGTATTTGAATTACTTGGTCAAAGGATATCACGGTTTCCGGGCTGTGTTTTCTTTCGATTACATTACGTTGTATTGGATATCCGCAATTATTAATTGGATAGTGGACGCGACACAAGTGACTGATGGTTCTGTTCCCTACTAATGCATTAGTTTCTTTCTTACTTTTCTCAGGAAGCAAGAAGTACTTCGTTGTAAGGAAATTAATGCCGTGGAAAACAAACCTTAATCAGTGATACGCAATGAAAGGAAAATAAATGTACACTGAAAGAATGTTTCGTCTTCAGAGAAACATGATGTTGAATAGAAGTTGTTAGAATTAAATGAATATCCATCGAATTTTAGTGTAGGGTATTAATGAGCTGCTTTGCTTATTCTTCAATACTTGGATTAATTAAATGCGTGAAGTGAAAATTGGCATTCCTTAATTTGGAATAAAACTTGACTCGGATTTGGTTCATAACGGAAACGATTAAACATTTTTCGGGTTCCACAGATCCGTACTTTGATTCCTGAAATTTTATGCTAACTCTGGTAAGTTAGATTTTGCCTTTAAAACAAGAATGAAAGAAAAGGGCCAGAAATGTGTAAAGAAGGAATATTACGAATTTCTTCTGATTTTGCTTTTTGCAGTTATAATAAAATAGGCATCTGCATAAATATGCAGAATACAATATTTACGGACTCTAAAATTTTAAAAAAAATTGCGTTGCATATACTAAAATGTAACATATCCATTGTGCTTATTTTAAAAATATTGTGCATTATTTCTGCGCTGTTAAGCAGTTTCATATTTTATTACATACATCATCTTTCTATATTAGAATATTTTGTCACTTTCCCAATCACTATTTTCAATTTTACTCAATTTTAAGAAGTTGCTTAGAAATTAAAAATAAACTCATGCTATCTTAAACTTCAATCTAACGTATGATAATGTTACCTGATATTGTTTAATTTTTTATAGAAATTCAATTTTTATGTTACTATGTGAAGTAACATAACGAAAATTAATGCAGTAAACTGATTTTATTGTATTTGTTTACAGGGACGCAAAACACTTGTAGAAATATCATTCGCATAGATTTTGGTAATTGTTCATACAAGAAATCACCATTTTGATACCCTAAATTTACCAGTCACGTACAAAAGCGTTCAACTGGCCGTGCTTCTGAACTGCCATACATATTGTCGTGAACACTAATATCTAGAAACAACACGTTACTCAGGTGAACATTACATCTCTGTCACTTCATATGCCGTTTAACGCTTCTTTTTCAAAACGAAACATTCTTGCAGTTAGTGCTGAAGACTTAAAACTTATCTAAATATTAAATATCTAAATAAGTGTACTGCTTTGTAAGATTAAATGGTGTACTTTTTTAAGGTTTAATAGTTCATTTATGCTTTTAAAAATTTGAGTAAAATAATTATTTTATTCACTTTAACGATTATGTAAGTTTTTGTGTTAGCTTCATCATTTTCTGCGACGAATTTTAAATTAATTAACTTGTTAGTACATCCCATAGTTGTGCACACAAGTTCTAAATATACCTATTGAAAGTATTATTTTTTATTTAACAATTAATAAACCGACTTAATTATTTATTTATGAAAATGTGTCATGAAATGCCAATAAACTCGTTGCATTACAATGAATAATTTAAAATATATTTGTATTGCCTTTCTAAATAAAATATGTGGTAATTAAGTGATTTAATCAGCGCTCCGTATCGAAGCTGCTTATGTATTTTAGGGATGGATCTCGTAATTTTAAATCTTGATCGAAAGACTTGGATAACATCTAAACTTGCGTACTTCTCTCCAAACATTTGATCCCCACCATCCAGAGGACATTTAGCCCAGACGAATTTAACATCCACTTGACCGAAGTACATAACGGTTCTTCCGTGCAATTCAATTTTGAACTTATCACCTTCTGGTCGAGAAACTGAGACCTCGACCAGCAAACTGTATTGTTCCTTGAAATTTTTATTATTGTGTTCCTTGAAGATCTATGCTGTTCTAACATATGCTTAGCACAGCATAGGTAAAGATTGCCTATGTTGCTACACCACCACCTCGAAATATTTGTTAGATGCATACTCTCAGATAATAATGATCACCGGTTAATCGAAAAAATTTCGATTAAAATCAACCATGAATTATTTTTAAATTCGATAATGAATTACCTTCTATGAAGTCTAGTGCTGATATCATTACTCAGATACGATGCACGAGAAGCAGTAAAAAGATTAAAAGTCAGTGTAACGGGATAGGTCGTAAGTATGATACTCAAAAGCAAGTATAAAATTCTGAATAGAGAATGCGGACAATTTTCAATCTTGTTCTCTCAGATTTTACAAAAGCTTTGATTGCGCGCGATATAAATGCAGAGTTACTCGATGCTTACTTTATTTCTATATTTCAAATATTTTTACTGGAAGCAATCAAAGAAAAATTGGATGCAAGATAACAGCCTCCTTGCGTCATGAATCTGGGAAATATGAAATGCTCATAAAATCCCGAAAAGGCTTCAAAGATTTTGAAAAAGAAAATTGTTTCTTTCGGGGGAAAAAAACAGCGAATGCTTTTCCCTCCAAAATGTAAATGCGTTTCTGACTGTGAAATTGAGATAGCTACCGATCGTGAAACCATGGATGATGTTTTCGATAGGAGCTTGTTAAAACTATAAATAGTTTGTGATTTTACTATCAAGAAGGTAATATCAAATTTCTTTGCAAGGTTCTGCGAAAAAGATGATATTAGGAAATCGGTAACATTTAGGTTGAATTCTTCCCATTATAAAAATGATCCGTATTTTCTTCACAATATTTTTTGGCCAAGTTAAATATTTTAGGAATTGATGAAGAAGATAATAATAAATTGTTTTCAAATTTCTTCACAGAAGATGATATTAAGAAATCAATAACTTTTAAGTTGAATTCTTCCTGTTACAAAGATGAAAGATATGTTCTGAAAACTATACTGTTCTGAAACTGCGTTTTTGTTTAGCATAAATATTTTAGAAATTTTACAGAAGTTAAAAATAAATTTGATTATATATTTCGACATGATATAATGCAAAACTAGAATCTAAAGACGGTCTTTATTAAGTAATTTTTTTTCTTATTAGAAAAATATCGAATGCGTTTCTCAAGGAAAATATCTTTCCAAATGTATCGCGATAAGAATGAAAACAATATTGAAATTTTGAGATACGATTGAATTCATCATATATGTGCGTTTCTTAGAACGGTAAATAAACTCCTTTTGATAGATTCCATGGTATTGTCCATTCGAATAAAATATTTAAAAGTTGCACTCTGAAGAGTTCGTGAAAAAAGAAAACATAAATAAAAAAGGAACCGTTTCATATATTAAAAATGTGTTAAATTTAAAGATCTTATGCTGTTGCAACTATTAATTAAAATATTGAAAATATAAATATTAGCAAAATATATCCATTAAAGTTTCAGTTTATATTCGAATGTGAGCAAAATTAAAAAAAAAAACATTATTCATTGCTCAAGCCTTTGGATGCACTATTAATTTGAGGAAGAGGTGTGCATCCGTGATACTCTATATTGCAGGAAACAATTGCGTTTCCATTATTTCTCGTGCCTCTCTAATCCCTTATTCTCCGTTTTCTTTCTAGAAACAAAAACATTTCATTCTTATTTGACTTTTTACCTTACCAATGAGAAAATTCAGTCCGTCTTTAAATTGCCCTAAACAATAAAGAGTTAGAAATCGCATCAGAAATTTAAGAACTTCTAAAAATTAAGCTTAAATTCCAATTCTTAAGAATTAAAAGTGCACAAGTCAATAGAAACAATACAGAGAAAATGATATCCACCTAATCAATTTTTGGAAAACGAAAGCATAAAGTTTTTAAGAAATATTATCTGTACGGATTTTGCTGAGTTAATTTTCAATTAATATTTTAGAAATTCTAAGCAAATGCATTCGGAAATTACATTTTTTCTGCTCTATTGTAATATGCACTAAGTGATATGCTTCATGAAATATTAATGCAACGCTTCATGAATTGGTGATATTCACCACGCATTTCAAAATTTCCTGAAATATATTTTATGAAAAATCAAAGTTTCTAAAGTGCTTATTTCGGGAAATGATTATTAAATATTTCTTTTTTAAGCAATTTATTTTATGTTTAAAATTTCGTTTTGCTGTCTTAAATTTTACAAATCTTAATACCCACAAGTTTTCTCTACAATAGAAAGATATCTGAATTTTCATTAATTCAGCATCTTCTTTGAAAAAAATAGAAAAAATTCAACTGTTTTTCTCAAAATCAGTAGAGAAAACCACTATCTTGTGATATTATTAAAATTTTGACCTTCTCGATTCTGCTCATAAATAAATGCATGTTTCTGGAACTCAAGGCATATTTTTCGTAATTTTTGAATTTCTGTGCTATGCATATACGAAGGATGTAAATGTGTGAAAATACTCGCACGCGTAAAAATGTGTCAGAATACATTTATTCCAAACTTCTATCATTTTAAAGAAACTGTGCCAAAATGTGATTTAACACAAGAAGCTATAACGACTCAGTTGTAACCATTTGCATATGAATTCCGGAGAAGTAGAAAGAGAAACAACGTAAAATTAGCAATCCTCTCTTTTCTAAGTGCATCTTATATCTGAAACACACCATTCTCGAAATGAACGCTAAAACATTTTCTCACCCCAAAGCAATTCGATGAATAATAAGTAAAATGCGCCTCAAAACAAAGAATTAGTCTCGAAAAGTCTGCTCTTTCCTTCTGGAAAGTTGCCCGATTCAAATCGATGTGCTTTGGTATTTCCGTGAGATAGAAAATGTTGGAAAACTCTTATCTTTTCTGTCATAAGTTACAGTAAGGGATATTTCATCTGTAGGTAATTATTTACGAGGATGTGATAAGATATTATTCACTATTTCGCGATTCAGAGAAAGAATATCCCATTTAAATAAAATTATTGTACGTACATGATAAGCTACAAAATGCTTAACTTTTCCCGTATAGATGGTTCAATAGCTGTACTAGTAGAAACTGTTCTTTTACGAGTGGGCTTGTTCAAATGTGAAGAATGCATTTCTCCTCTAAACTAATCTATCTGTCCTATATGCATCCTGATGACAGTTTTGCTAATCTGTCTTATCATATCAGACGGGCGAATTTTCCATCAGAAAGCAGCAGTTTTGCTGTCAGAAACCGGTTTTTCATCGCCGAAATGATTGGCGATTGGTCAAGTACCTACTTTCAGTCCGACTGTTCTCTCTGACGGAAAATCCGTCCTAATATGGGCTTTTCTGTATCCCATGGACTGTCAAAGGGGACCACAGGTTTTAAATTAATGGGAAAAAACACTTTCCATTTCTTGACCAGTATCCCCGATTTCAAAGAAAAGTTAGAGATATTAACCTCTGGTAATCAAAAAGTTAACCCTAAACTGCGTATTTGTGTTAAAATATGTAGCACTCAGATTTTTGTTTAAAACTGAAAATGTAAACAGTTCTAAGATATATACTAACTTCTCATTGAAAAATTATTATGATATTCCAATCAGCTGTTGTATTTTTGAGTATGAAAGTGCATAATATTTTTGTTAAGAAATGTTGCTATTTAGTCACGTACGTGTCTCATGTGACGTTTTTAAGCAGTAAAGGCGTCGTTTTGTTTGTGAAATAAATTATAGAGTGTAGGAACAGAAAAAGTATGAAAATGTTTTTAAAATATTTCTTACTTTATGCGGTGGTATTTTTTTATCATAATACCTGGTTTAAGTTTATGATTTTTATATTTTTATGGTAAATATATACTTAAAAGAAACATAAACTTCTATTTTTGAAAATGTGCACCTGAAGGATAAAATTACTCCTTTAAAAATTAGTTTTCATATATTCCTTACAATGATTTATGTAGAAATACATTGCCGATATTTAAAAATAGATAAAGTACAGTCCGAAGCTATTGGATCAAGAACGGTAAATAATTTGACTTTCAAATTAGATTTTGGGAAATAAATGGGTTTTTTCACAAATTAATGAAATAATTTTTCACTTTTCATTATTAGTCTATGAACGGTTTACAGAAAAAATTTCAAAGCTTTGTTTGAAAAAAGTCATTTGAGGAAAGTGTATTTCTTTTCAAACTAACTTCACGAAAGCATTTTTTTTTTCTTCACTATCTTTTCTTCAGTTATTTTCCTCGATTCTGTACCATTTTAAATGAGATCCATCTTTCTTTTCAAAAGATCAATCATTCTGCGAAAGACTTGTAAAAAATGCTCCATACTCGAAATATATTATTTTTTGTAGATGCAAACCAGTTGCATGAAATGACATAGCTTCTCAGAGGAGTGCAACGTATATAGTATATACATTCGATGTTGGCACTACCACTAATTCATAACTCGCCTACAGCAAAATGTTTGGTTATTCTTGCAGTCAGGCAGATACATTGGTCATTTTCTTGTCAGTTGCGCTTCTAAAGGTGTTAGAACTAAAGCAAGAATCAAGTATATAGGTTCTTTTGTCCAATGGTTCAGATACACCCTATATTTCTGTATGAAATGAACTAAATAACTTCTCTAGTTTCATAAGTAAATTAGCTAAAAAATAAGTAAATAAGTGTTTTAAAAATAAAGCAAGTTATTTAAAAGATATCCATGTACTTATTATACCGTTTCGCAAAGCGATACAGACCATAGTTAATACATCTCAATAGATGCGTTCTTTAAATATTTTCTGAATGGACTTGGTTTCTGAGTGTGAGTTTTCGACGCGAATATCTTCAATGCTTTTCTACAGGTTAATTCGTCATAATTGAAATAAAATCAACGGTTTAGTTTGTTTTAACGTTCGTTGTTTGAAGCTACACGAGGTCTAATATGGGACCGATTTCGTATTTTTGAACTGTGTACAGATGAGAAGGCCGACACATAAGCCGAAAACCGCCTCTCATAACTTCCATGCTACAACAAGGGGAATAGGTTTTCCCTCAGTGGATTTAACGTTAAACAAGCCTGTACAGAGATCCACACCGGCCCATCCTACGCTAAAGGGTGTAAGGCCAAAGACAGGTCGGTGGGGAAAAACAAGTTCAAATCGACAGTAAGTGGAGATGTTCCGGCGAACCAGTTCAACCGAAAAAAATAGTGACAAGTCGAAAGCGCACGTGTGGCCCCGGGTACCTAGGAACATCTGAGACCTGCCCTCGCCAAGTTCCCTGCACAGTTATAAGCAAAGCTGGGAGTTTTTTCACAACTGCTCAACCTACACTGGTGGTGAGATAAAAGATGTTTACAATTGCTCAGCCCACCAAGTGTGGGAAGATTTTACCTTTATTGAGACCCACACAGACCCCGCCTACCCTAAATTGTGTAAGGCTGAAAATAGGTGGGTGGGGACCTGTACAGTATTAAAGGTGGTTATCTGTATGCACGACCGTCCTCCCTGGGAATTGGGTCTCGCATCTGTGACCCTCTGGTCCTGAATCCCAGTCTTTGACAGGAGGTAACTACTACCCTATTAAAATCAATTAGTACAACAATTAGTTTCACAAACGGAATTGTGCATGTCATCTATCATCCAATTTCTCACATGAAGACATCACGTCCTTTTCCTTCTGCAATATACGCAGTGGTATTCAAAATACAAATGACTTGGTGCATTTATTATGTATCGTATGAACATGAATTAGTCACTTAAATTTTGACCAAAGTTTTTTTTTTTCACTATGGTGACATTGGTAAACCTCTCATTTTCCCGAGTTTTATGTCACATCATCGTGATGTCCTTAATCCGTAAGCAGATAAACTTGCTTACTGAAACGATATTTAGAAAGAATTCATCTCCGAAATTTATGCTTTCCGGGCTGCTATGTAGAGACTGCTTCATTGCACTTACGCCGTTCTGTTATTTAGCAAGTATTTAACAAATACTAATATAGCTTATAATCTTCCATGAAGATGAACACAAATATTCAAAGTCAGTTCCTGAGCATGAAATAATATTTGATTAAAATAAAATATTTCTTTTATATTTCAAAATATTTCAAAGCATTAATTTAAAGCGAATACATTTTTATTAAAGAATCGTATATTCTTCTATGGAGTTCAAAATACGATTTCATATTTCAAGACTGGTTTTTATAACATTTATTAGTATCATATTACATGCAGTGTTCGTAGGATTTCTATTTTCGTGAAACCTCAGTCAGTTCTTTCAGCATTTGGTTCTTTTCTTCACATACACTATATGCCAAAAAGTATCCGGACACTTGCAGATTTTCACTTTTTTTAGAATTTCTCTGGAATGGTTTTTTTTAATATACAATAGAATTTGCTGCATACCCATGAACCCTTATCAATTATGTGCATAATTTAAATTCCAGCTAATTAGGCACTTTAAATAACAAAAATTTTATTACTTTAATTATATTATTTACATGATTATTAACAAGTCACATATTACAATTTTACTGTCAAACGATATTTTTAAATATATTTACTTTATTGCGAAACGATTTTTTATCTAATTAATTTCTTTTCTTAAAATATTTTAATAATTCTACATATATATATATATATATATATATATATATATATATATATATATATATATATATAGAATTCTACAGAAGAGAATATATAGAATATAGTAGAATTCTACATATATATATATATATTCGTTACGAATGTTAGATGTGTTCATGGGTATTCAGCAAATTCTAACCACTATACAATTCAATATAACTATTTAAAGATATAAGTTTAAAAAATATCAATTTGTGTACAACCCCTCATCTTTTAGCTCCTCTTCGACAGGAGCTAAAATTCTGCTCGTTTTAATGCCGATATCTTTCTGAATACTAATGATATTGAACTAAATTAATTTATATAAGTTGTCCTATATATCTGGCTTTAAAGTTGTGAAATAAAAATTACACTATGTTTCGCGCATGCGCAGTAAAAAACGACTTACTAAAAATGCTCATAATTCCTGTAATATTCAACAATTCTTTTCCATATTTTACACAAATGCTTCTTTAACATGTTGTCATATTTTCTGTAAGTTTCGTATAATATAACAGAAAACTCTGCATGTTATAAGCAAAACACAGGTGGGAAAATTTGAAATTTTTTAAGAAAACCTTTATATCTTCCCAAATATTTGCGCTGATTTCACAGAAATTCCTGTAAATATTATGCACATTAAACATTACCATTTCTGAAAGTTTCATCTTGTTATCTGTATTCTGTGAAGCGGGGTGGGCCAAAAACTGTTCTGTCTTCATCAGTTTGTAGACGGCCCCTAATTGCTTTCAGGACCGCATCTTCAATATGAAATGTGAGTTATTGTCTATTCTTTACATGTCCGAAGTTTAAAGTCAGTCGGTTAAACCATTCCGAAGAAATTCTAAAAAATGTGAAAATCTGCAAGTGTCCGGATACTTTTGGGCATATAGTGTATTTCATATTTGTATACTTTTTTATATTATTTTTAGCTGAAAAAAATCTAGTGCATGGAGATACATTTTCTTTCTCTTTATTCTTGTTATTTGCCAGAAGGTTCATTTCAGAGGAAAATGTTATTTTTATGGTTCATCCGATAGAAATACAGAATCATTGCATTCTCATCAATAATTGTACTTTGAAAAAATCTTGAATACATTTCTTCTACAGTGATTTACAATAAGGTAAAAAAATGAGTCCTGGCAAAATTTCTGAAGTCCATTGTTCCTTTTCAAAAATATCTTTACTCAAAGATCGCCCTCGGCGAATATGTAACATCGATTTACTGCTTGTTTTCATATTTAGCAACACAACACTACTTTTAATCTAATATTTTAGTTGTGCAGAGTCCTCTGTTTACAGAAGCGTTATCTTTGAAGAGATAGTTGAAGGAAAAAATAGGGCTCACATCAGATGGTGATTAGATCTCCGAATGGGACCTGCTGAAGGATGATATTTTGCAACCCCTAAGGGATTTACGTTTATCGAAGAAAATAAAGTATCCAAGAAAATGTTACCATGGAAATTGTAAAGGATATGCTACTTAAGCTTATTCCATCATCTGGTGTAAGTAGGCATCAAGGAGCTGTCATTTTTTTAAGAAGAATGGGTCGGGTAGAAGCTCGTGATCTTTCAGGAAAATGTCCATGCTTCTTCAAATAGATTGCCGCCGTAGTTTTCCAGAGGGCTTTGCAACAGTATATGCTGCTCATTCCTTATGCTATCAAAATGAATATTTTGAAATAAATTGCAGGTACTTCACAGTACATCTCTGATCAAGTTTAATAAACTGGACTTACACTAGCACGTTCCAACACTAAATTCTTATCAAGATTTAAGGAAATCTAAAGATTGAAAGCTGGATTATAATACGATTAAAATTTATTCCAACTTGCTTGAATGACACAGACTGGAGATTTTTAAAGAAAAAAAATACACTAAAATCTAGCCTTTTGAGGAAAGGGGCATATCTCAATGGAGTCAATACATGTGACGTCGCAGCTAAATCACACATTTAAATTCACATGTCAGCCATTATTCAGTTACATATTATTTTACTTTGTGCTATAGCATCTAGTCTTTTTTCCTCCCTAAAGGTATGCGATGGATTCCGAATTTTAATAGGTGCGATGTATTTTACGTGTATCATACGAGCAAAAATTTACTTCAAATTTTTTGTAACTACTTGACAATCTGACATGAGAATTTTGTACTTGGAATTCATTGTTTCGCTTTTCAGTTTTGTATGGTTTATTTTTAAGGAAAGAAGTTTTTCCCCAAGATTTATATTTATCAGCATTTATTTAATTTTTAAAACATCACACATCACAAACATCTTACAATCAAGCTGACATTTTATCTTATATTTTACCTTAGAAATAGTTCAAAGAATTGGATCGAATATTGTTAATGTTATTGTTAGATTCAAATTGATTGTTATAATTCAAATAAAGTGAATTCTAAATTCAATGTTTTGAAACTAAAATTTCTAAGAAGCAAATTTTAATTATAGGCTTAGAATAAAGCTAGAATAGGCGATAAATTAGAATGAGTTTGTTATAAAACACACAATGGCATATAGAAATGCATTTTTGACTTTCAATATTAACTTTATAATAATTTTTAGAATGTGTGTTTTAATGCTTCAAATTTCGACAATTTTTCTATTTTATTTTTCCAATCAGCAAAATCATAGTAAATTTAATGAAGAGTTCTGTGAACAAGTAATTCAATAGATTTGTATGATTATAGTGGTTCACAAAGACACAAAGGAAATACTTAGATAACTTCCAAATTGTTGAAAGGAACGTTTCTAAATTTCCTGCTTCACGGAAAGTATTCTCCCATAGTGTGAACTGAGACAAGCGTTTCCGTAATTGAATTTGCTGACGAAACTCAAATCCTAGAAGGAATTTCTGGATTTAAGTGAATCCATTTAAGGGACTGAAATTGAAATTTTATGCGCATGGGTAATCACACGTCATTTGGAAATTGCTGTCAAGTAATTATATTTAAGAGGCCGCAATAGTTTTCTGATTTTGTTATACATGGATGGGTAGATATTATTTGTTTATTTATGATTTTAAAATATTAAGGTACTCGTATATATTGAAATTATATTTTATATACAAATTTGTTGAGATGTCTTGGATAAATTGTGACAAAGCTGTTGTAATTAGATTTTTATATGCTGCTTTGTTCCCGACTTTTAGAAAGCTGGACACATGTTATAAATATTTATAACATTGAATCAAAACATAATTTTACTATTTTAAAGTGTATTTCATAAAAAAGTTAATAACATTTTTCTGAATGTAATATAAACTGCAAAAAAATTCTATTACTTGTTCTCTTTAAAACAATTTCTCTGTCACTATACTCTAAAATCCATTCAGATTAAATGTTCTAGATGTCCGAATTCAGCAGCCTTCTTCTATATAGTATTTGCAACTGCTATAATTCTTAATCATTTGACTTTCACTTCTTTCACGTTAGATGATATGTGGCGTCTGTAACTACACTGTAGACTGTTTTACTATTTTACCGGATTATATCAACCTGTGAGTGATGGATGGATTAAAAGCTAAAGTGGGTACAGAGAAATAGGAAAAACCTTTGGCCATCTAAAAGATGATAGATCTTATCTGGAAATTACTGAAAAGGGAGGAACACTTTTCTCCCTTTCTTAACCCCTTGTATCCCAGAGGGAGTTGCCTCCGCGGACGCTGAAAACTCAGATAATTGTGCAAGTTAAAACTACACATGGTTTAAAAAATTAGGACTCCATATTATTTATAGAATTCTTCTAAATGTCATTGTGTTTTATAATATCTATCATTCAAAAAAAAAACTATGACTAAAAAATTTCACTTCATTAGCCTGAGATGAAATTCTCGCAAAGCATGTGTTCATAATTATGCAAAATTGAAAGATGAGTACAATAATAAAAATGCACCGACAAAAAAACTTCATGTACTTGTTAATAATATCTTGAAAGTTTCAAGAAGAAAGCGAAATAAATGTTAGATATACTATAATATAAATGAAATTACCAAACTAACTATTCTTTCGTGTAATGCATATTAAAAATCGTTTTGTGGCCGAGAACATTTTGAGCAATATCATGAAAATTCGTAATCTAATTTGTATTCTAACAATTCTTATTCCAGCCAAGAGAATATATATATATGCATTTTAATTCTAATAAAGTAAATCACAATGTTTGATGTTCCCTTATGTTGTTACACGTGATTTTATGCTCTTATAGATCATTTATCCACTAGAGGATACATGGATTTTAGCAATTTGCATAACATGTATCCACTAGGGGATACATGTGATTCAAGCGGTTAAAGTTATTCCTGTCTTAAAGAGATAATTGAACTCTGGTTTACCAGTATATTTTAGAGAGTAGGGTAGACCGGGGCTAGTTTGCCATAGGGGCACGTTCGGCCAGTCGCGATATTTTTAATACTTTTCGGTATTTAACGCTGCCATTCCAGATAAGTGTGTATTATCCCGCCTTCCTTCTTCCACTTCAGCGTCTTTGAAGAAGTAGCGTTCATTAAAGAACTATCCAGAATTTTCTAATTTTTGCTAAGCTGAGTAAATTTCCTCACTTATAAATAATCGTTTTTTTCTTTGCTTATAAATTATAATTTGCATTTTTACAAATAATATTCAGAAAGATAATTCTTCATTGTTACTTTAGGGCTTGTTTGCTTATCAAATACTTCCAGAATGAATCCCTACACTCATGAGAAACAAAAATGGCGAAGATGGGGCACTTTGGCCCGCGTTGCTACACAGGGTTTATCAAGATGTGCGTTATAGAAATATCTCTGAATATGTGGGATGGAATTGTACTAGATTTATTATGCAAGATACTTATTATGAAAAACCATGCGGACTCAATTTTGATTATAATTACATAATACTATTTGACGATGACCATTAAATCTGTATCTCAGTTTCTACTGAATAGAAATTCACAAAATTTGTATATAATACACATAATGTGGATAATAACACAACTACGTTACTTAAATTAATAAAGTATAATAATATAGAAGAATGTTTTGTGATAGTTGCTTCATGTTAGTAGTGGTTCAACTTACCCCGCAGTCGGGGCAGGTTGGGCCAAGCGACTTGGTGTTAGTTTGAGATTTTAAATTAATACTGATAGTTAATATATTCAAATTTTACTATGGCGAATTATTTCTGAAGGTTCACTAATAGTGTCAGCTTAAATTTTTTTTTTAAATTTTGAATTCCATTTTTTTAAAAATTCGTATAAGAAAAAATGGCCCAACTAGCTCCAGTCTACCCTATTTTTTACTGTAGAGACCAGAAAGTATTTTTTAAACTAAAATTACCATGCTAAGTTTAAAATGGTTTTCTGAACACAATTTGTAATTTTCTTCTTAATTAGTCTTTCCTTTAAATGACTCTATGTTAAACAATTTTCGGTACTGGATTGTTTGAAGGCTTTCATTTTACCATCAATCAATCACAGTGAAATAATGGCGCCATTCATCCACAGACACTTGCATTACAATTTAGAGAAAACAGATATTCCAGATCATTCCAGTTGTAGGCAATTCTTTTTACTGCTTAACAATCGTTATCAAAACAGCTGTTTTTATCGTTTGAAGGCAAGGCGAACTGAGTTGAAATATGACTGTTTTCAACAAATATCCTTCAGATATTTCAGTAAATAAGTTTTAGAGAAAAAGTTTTTTATTTTCGGGTTTTTTACGAAAGAAGTCGATACGAGAGCTACGGATTATTCATTTTAGAATGTACTTTATGATTAATATGTTTGTGTTTCTTGAAATAAACATCAATTCGAAATGTTCCGACTCCAAGAAAAAATATCAGTTAATAGTCCGCTCTCGGTAGGATGCATTACATGTTTTTATGATTTGTTGCAAAGTAGTTTGGCTAAAAATTTTGAGAAAACTATTTCAATCCAGTTTTTGTAAAACTTCGAGTTACTTATCGTTTCTGTATAATAATCCATGGTGCATGCAGTATGTTTTCTTGGCAGTAATCCAAGAAGTCAGATGTATTTTAAAATGATGTTATAATAAGTTTTCAGACGAACTATTACAAGTTTGAACTATTTTATTACGGAGTTTAATTAATCATTTATTTCCTTAACAAAATTCTAAAAATGTACTTTTAACTGATGGATGGAAGAAATTTCTGGCATATTCTATTAATAGACTTAGTTTTTCTTTTGTTTTCATGTAGAAATTCTCGAGAAAAGGATTTCTAATTCGGCGTCTACAATTTTTGGAAGTGAAACTTTTGTATAGAGTTAAAAACAGATGACAGGGAATAACTTTAAAGACTTTCAGAAATATTTTATTTATTTATTCATGCTTTTCTGTTTAAGTGACTGAGAATATTTTGTTTTAACAATAAGGGATTTATCAATAATATGAGAGTGTATTCATTTTTGTGAGGTCTATTATTAATGACTGTTGTTTTAGAAATTTTTCCCAAAATGAAATATTTTTGTAATTTATAGCACTTTTATTATATTTTTATTAGATCACACTTTACAAAATCAAATTAATCAGGCATTTACTGATTCTATATAAGTGTCAGATTTAGTTTTTCTGGAGATTTTGGAAGAATATTGATTTTACATCTAGTGCTAATTTTTACCTTTGTTAATTTGATTCCATAGTTCATTTGATTTAAATATTTATTATAAAAATAATCATGTATTAATAAATTAATTTACAAGTATTATTTATGGAATACAAGTATACAGACTGCTGTCATGAGAAATTTCCCAATGAAGCATGTTTCAGAGTCAAGTCTCTTACTTTAAAAATTAATTCCACTCAAAATTTTAAACTTTGATGCCATTTGTTGATGTTTAATTTTATGTGAATATTTACAGTTAAAGCTTAAAATTTTAATGAATTATTTACAAGTAGAATTTATGTAACAGTTGAATAGTTTAAATCTCTCGCAGTGATAAAAAAATATTACCTTCCCCATACGATATCGCACTGTCGTACATTACAAGTCCATAACACTCTTTTATTTCCCGTGGAATTTCAAATCTGTACCAATAATGCATTAAATGTGCCAAAAAAATCCAAGTCCTTTGAAGTAAACTTTTAGAATAAAAGAGACAATTAACCAATACAATGTAATTAAGGCTCAGCCACACAAAATTTATTTCTCTCACTGCGAATTGCCCATATTAACTCTTAATATCTATTTTTTCTACTATTTTATATTTCTCGAAGTTCAATTTTTGCAAATATATGTATTATAGAAAGCAAATTTTGCAGCAAGTAGAAATTACATGAGTGCCTTAGTGGAAAAAATCTCAATTTTTTTGAAATGAGAAATCTCAGTACCCTGCATTTCAGCCTCATGCCACTCAGTTGAAAGTTACATTCTACTTTAACATTTATACTTGCAATTTTAATTTTCTCTCTAGTATTATATTATTCTGTTCCTAATCAGAAATTCAAAATAACTGCGATTTGAAGTTTCTCAATAAAGCCAATTATTTACCTACAAAATGTTATTCTAGGCTGTGTCATATTATAATTATTTATCCCTTTGATAGAAGGAGGTTGCCGAGGCTTGTTGGGCGAGGATCAGCTTTGAGATTGAAAAATCGCTGGTTCTAGACCCACTTTCACTAACATTCGCGACATGTTTGGGATTGGTGTGCTATTAATCTGCAGACCAAACCTTCTCATGTAGATATGGTATTGAAGCTTGAAGAGTAAGGCACCAGTTCAGGTGCCTTCGTCGCCATCTGATATGGATCAAGGTCCCAAATAACTTTCAAACGGGATCAATTTCCCCAACGAAACTAATCTAAATGGACTTTAGCAAACGTTCCTAATACTTTTGTAATGTGCCATGTTTTTTCTCGAAATTAGTTTGATGCGAATATGTGCATTAAAAATGAAAAGATAAATTATTCAACCAGTGGAATTTATACAAGTGAACTAACTATTTCAACTGCAGAAGTCTGGAAAGTCTCACCTTTTCCGGAAGGAGGAATCTCGGTGTCAGACATTTCAAGCTCGCGTCACTCACTCCAAAGTTTAATTCAAAGTTAAAATTTAAACCTGTAACTCTATTTTTCTCTCTTCTACTATATTATCTGTTCCAAAACAGAAATTCAAAGTCAGCGCGACGTAAATTTTTAGAATAAAAGCAAGAATTCACCTATGAAATGAAATGTAGGCTCTGGCACACAATAATTATTTCTCCCATTGCGAATGGTCATTAGTTTTAAAACCAGCGTGCCGTAAGACTTTCTAAATCCGTTGCCTTCACGGATCGCTGAGAGGAGTCAAAACTTTGCAAACCTAGCCTGCTATCTGAACCAGACTACACCTCGGAGCATTCGAAATTTTAGGAATTAAAGCAATAAGGATATATCCAGCATGAGGGGATAAGCCATAGTCGTACGCTTAGTTGTATTTAAGTCCAGTGCTATTTGCAGATAAGCGGTCAGACGGCATATTTGTGTAAGCAGATATGAAGGCACGACTTTATATGCAAATAGATTCCACCCAAAAGGCGTGCATAATTTATTCACCACCTATTCGCATGTCATGCGTCAATTCCTTTAAATTCAATTCCTAAATTTCGAGGCTGAATGAGCAAGGTTCTTAGATTCTAGAAACTATGGTTAGAATGAGTTGTTGGACCGAGATAGGAGGTTTATTAAAGCTCATCTGCATATTGGGATTTTGGAATCCTTCAGGTTTTAGATTGGCATTTTATGGTTCTAATGAACTGGAATTATCCTGTTTTTACAGCGTTCTTTTCAGGAATGTTTATAAATACATGAGTGGAAACATACGAAGCCCAAGAAACTCGTATGAAAACTTCGACAGCTTTAATGTCGGCGAGTCTTAAAAAATACAATTATAATATCTAGACTCTTTCAGAGGATAATAAAATCTTTGTAAAATTTACTTGGCTTATGTACACTAAAATATAAGAGGTTAATTTATTTCTTGATTGAAAATATTTTCAGATAATTATATTTCATTTAATTCATTCTGAATTTCATTTTTTTAAAAGCTATCGCCGTATTTGATCAAAGGTATAAATTTAAATCAATTTTCGACATTTCATTTTTTTAAAATTGATAGTTGAAATGTGATATATATTCGATGAGGTAGCTCATTCGGTAGAAACAGAAATCAAATAAAAAATAGTTTATAGAAATACAATGATAAATACACTTTTAAGAATATAAAACTACAAAATCTTTTCTAAATTCACGCAACTGTTGAAATAAATATTTTATCTCTGAGCAGGCATTACTTATACACACACTTGGATAGAACTAAAAATCTGCATGCTTTTTCTAATGAAATTTTACGTTTTCGGTCAGTTCTTTTAAGTGTTCTTTGCAAAGAATAAAATTCTGCAGAATTATATGTGAAAGATATAATATATTCAGGGAGAATTAATATGATTCAGTGACGGCCGTGGTCATGAACTGTTGATATATACTCTGTTTAAAGATTTAAATTAAGTACATTATGCACAAATATTTCCTTTTAAATCTCATTACACACTATTTACTTCATTCAATCCAATCATAATTCAAAATAAATTCATACAGTAAGCAGCACACAATCTTTAAATTTTATCCATGTACATATAAAAATGCTTTTTTCTCGAAAGAAAAAGTATATTTTTATTTGGCTTCCAAATTGAATAGATGTATTGATTTAAATATTAAAATTTCTTTACTTTATTTTATTCTAAAATTTTTCCAATATTTTTGTCTCTTCTTTGGTCTGTGAATAATATTAAGTATACTGTAAAAATAAGATTGAAATATTTTATGAAATGTTTATGTTTCTTTGCACATTCCGTCCAAAAAGTATCCAAACGTTCGTATTACTCGCAATCTATAAATGTTTTTCAAAAAGTAGAATATTTCATTTGATTTAGATATGTGTTCCCTTTAAATACATGTAAATATTGTTTGCGTAAGAGGCCGTCTTCATACTAATTTCCTTATTATCTTCACATTTTTCCAATAGCAGCCATTATTGTTTCCTCCTTCTAACAATTATACTCATAAAGAAACTTCCGAATACGAAATTTCAAGTAATTGAACACAAAAAACAAGAGATATAAGAGAAATAGGATTTATGGGTAGTCTCAATAAATATGAATGTAGAAAATGTATCGTTCTTATAACAGTTACCTTTACAATTAATTTTTCGTTAAATGATGCGACAATTTTACACTGGGTCTATTAGCTTTTCTTATATGAAGGGCACCAAAAGTGTAAGCAAAAATATTTCTCAAAATATGAATCTTTTAATCTTTTGAATCTTTTTTCTCAAAATATGAATATGAATCAAAGAATGAATTTAGGGGAAAATATTAAGAAAACGGAAACAAAATTTTTTTATATTAACAAAAGCTCTCCATGATCCTTATCCATAAAAGTTCTTTGATATAAATGGTGGAGAAAGATAAGGACCTTTTTAAGATTTCGAAAAATTTGGACTTAATAGGAATAAAATTGTTCGCAATCAGTTGTGGAAAATCGTGGGACATTCAATCGTCGGAACGCACATTATACAGTGAAAATTCAGTCACTACGACATTTAAGGGACCTTCCACAAATCGATGAAGACTAAAAGTGTTTTGACCCACCCCGTTTCACAGAAAGCTGATAATGAGTTGAAACTTTCATGAATGGTTTTTTTTGATGGGCATAATGTTTACATGCATTTTCGTAAAAATAGAAAACATATTCGTGAAGATATAAAGGTTTCCTTAAAAAATCCCTAATCTTTCCGCATGTTTTTTGCTTATAACATGCAGAGTTTTCAACCAAATTGTACGAAACTTACAGAATATTTGATAATTTGTAAAAAAGGCTTTGTATTGAAATTTGAAACAAATAATTTGAATATTACAGGGAATAAGAGTGTTTGTTGTAAATAATTGTTTACTGCTCATACGCATGCAACCCTTGATGACAAATCTAGACATCATAACCTTAAAATTAAAAAAAAATTGTCGAAATCCGTCGGGTGATTGGGGCTGAGGGAGTTTTTGAGATATATTGTAAAATAAACTGAATATAATGCAGGAAATAACGAAGAGTTATTTTCAAAATAGTACGGGGTTCATGAGCCTAAAAAAACTGGACTTATTTCGCCAGTATATGACGTCACTCCTTTAAAATACCTAACCATTCAGAATGCTCTGCTTTATTTTTGCAAGTTTAATATAATATATTTCATTTGTATACAATTCTATTGCATCTCATTTCAATTTAATTCAGTTTTAATAGCAGTCGATTCTGCTAAGACATCTCTATAATTTAATTTTACTAGCAGACGATTTTGTTAAGACATATCTGCAAATATTATCCTTTTTTCAGTTAAAATTTAAATCAAAATAAATAGCAAACGATTTCGTTTCTTTTGTAAAGTTATTTTTTTAGATTGACAACAAGAAAATTTGTTGTTGTTCAAAACCTTTTTTGGAATGCATTGTTGTTAAGTGAGAAATTAAAGTTATTTTTGGAAAGAATGTTTTAATTTTGAGATGGAGTGTCAAACGTATCGTAAAATACCAATTAGACGTGATGGAAACTGTTTATTTAGGGCGATATCATTCTGTATATATCGATCTGAAGACTTTCATGCCGAAATTCGTGAGAAAGTTATATAAAATATTACAACTAGAGGAGGTTTCTTGAAAGATTTTACAATTTTAAAGGAATCTGTTGTCTACAAAGAATATGAAATCTACTATGGTTTTATGGTCTGTTACACTAATCTTCATGCAGTATTTAAAACTGAAAAAGTAGTGACTGAGAGCCTCGAAGCAGCGAGGTGGTAGGGACAGTGCTAAGTGGGTGCTGACCTTGAACTCGCCCGGAGGGCTTCTAGTATTACTTCAAACAATGTGTCAAATAATACACAATTTTGATTAGTGTTAAGCAAAAGTTTAACATATAGTTGTATAAATAAAAAAAATATTATAATCTATTGATTATATCCCGAGATATTCGAAAAAGCGGTAACCTCTATTTCAACTGCACATAATTCATCAACCACTTCTCAAGATTACAAAGTTTTACATACTTTAGGTCTACATTAATATAGAGAATTAGAATTTGTTTTCCCAATTAGGTACTACTATATATAAAAAATCTCAGGTTTTTCAATTTTAATAATGAAGACGGACCCCTGCATAAAGAAAAATTACATAGTAGAGACTGTTTTTCTATGAAAACAAAAATTTTTGGATTCGATTAAGGATAATTAGTTCATAAGAAACGAGCAGCGTTTGGATACTTTTCTGACGGATTGTTCGTCTTGTTCAATGCATTTATTTTTAAAACATTAGCTACCAGTTTCTAATATCGATGGGACAGTAAAGTTCATTCAATGATGATATTCGCCAAAATATCAAAAATGGAAATTTATATTTCAGATGATTCACTTTTGATAAACATACATTAAACATTTATATAACATATAAGGATTTTCGATTTTTCAAAGAAAATGTATCCCTTTGAGACTTTCAGACACATAATAGCATCATATGCTTGATGAGTTAATTAATCCTATACTGCACTGATGCATATTTACACCATTGCCATTTTAACCTTTATTTATTTCATTTTGAGTTATTTAGTAAAATTATTTATATGAGATATTTTTTAATTGAATAAAAATTTGCTTGGTAAAGAAATTTTAATTAAATAATAAGTTCTTATTTGATTAATTTTAATTAACATGAATTTTAAAAATTCATTTTTTAATTATTTTTCTTACAACTTTTGCTCATTTATATGAACTTACTCAACGTCTGTTAAAAAAACTGTGCAGCGTTGCTTTAAAACTCTTATAATCAAAGAGAAACTTAAAGTCATGATGAACGTGTTTTTGGTTCTGACTGATCACACAACCGTTATACAGCTACACTTCTTCTTTTCCTTAATACTGGAATTGGTAGGAGAATTCAGAAAATCATCAGCGGTCTCTAATGAAAATATAAATAAAATATTTTTATTGACAGACTATATTAAGGGGAATACATGCGTGGATTGAAACTTTCCATGACATGGACTTCCATTCCTTATGGTTTAATCCTATTTCAAAGTTATCAAAAGTCTTCAACGTCAACATTTAAAAGTCACGGTGAGCGAATTTTTTATTTTGTTTTTCTTACCACACTGCTGTGTCAACACGATTAACACAAACTACAAGTACCTGCAAGTCTCTTTTATGGAAATTTTCATACATCATTTCATGCGGCCCTGGTACATCATAATTCAATTCTATATCACATTTTTCGAGACTTTTTAGTGTCAAAGCTTTAAAGTCATGATTAGTTTGTAGAGCTGATTACTGTTTTGACGTTAACAACGTTAACAATATTTCGACTGAATTGAAGTAAAGTCTGTGTTATCTACAAATATTCTATTCCTTTATGCATTCAGTTCATTTAGCACATAATTTCAAATAATTAGACAATTAAAAAATAATATCATTGCTAATATATGCGTGAGCCAAAGCTTTAAAGTCGAGACGAATGCATATTTGGTTTATGCTGATCACACTACCGATGCCAACAATGTTTAGACTCAATCGAAGTGATGTCTACTTCAGATACAAACATTACATTTCTTAACACATGATTTGGAAGGAGAAATCAGAGGACCTGTATTCTCTCGTTAATTCACCGACCACCTTTACATCAAATGAAGACTAGTGATTGAATAGTGTTTCTAAGCATACACATTAGTGGAATACGATGAAGGGGCAAGACGCTGAGGTACTCAGAACCATCCTAAATTACTAGGATACAATTTCCTGTGCCATTAAGCCACTAGTCAGCTGGGGAGTGGCGACATGACACTAGGCCATCTACGTATATTCTACGTGTGGTCTTTGCTTAGATAAACGAGGAGGAAGGGGACTTAAAACGGCAGGTTGTACGCCAAATGGATTAAATGGAAATCCCATATAATTTTAATGTACGATGCCTTGGAGTTCAGTTCGCTGTGTAGAACATTAAATATTTCAAAGCGAACTCAATTAGTATAATGCGTTATCCGTGATTATGCAAATTGAAACGATGGTAAGGCAGCGATATCTAATTATCGCATTTGTTCTGGCCTGAAACATTAATAGGCTGCGTCTCACCAGGATCCGATTTCTTTAAAATGTACTTTGTAATAAAAATGAATCGTCGTTATGGATTTCGTAAGATTCCCGATGTGGTGGATGGCTGTCGACTTTTCATGCATTGTGAAAATGGCGCGTTGTTCGGAAATGAGACGAAGGGTTACTTTACGAAATAAGAAGTTGTTTCTTTGTGATTAAAAACTTTGTGCAATGATGAATTTTAAATATCTCAACGCCCTTTGTATTGCAACAAATGCTTTGTTTCTATGGTTTTCTTTCGAACCCAAAGGCAATAAATTTTTTTTTGTTAACTTATTTATTGAATTAAAGTTGGAAAAGAATGCTGGGTTTCTCCATTTTTATTTTCAAAAACTATGAAAAAGTAAAATTTTGTTTTTTGTTATTGATTAGTTTTTAATGGAAGATTGAATAATTTAGAATCAGATAAACACAGAGTATTTCATTCTGCAAATAGGAAAAAACAACTTATTTATGCTAAAAGAGAATTGCTATTGTAAGAAAAGCATCTATATGTTGGAACAATTTAAATTTTACATCAATGTTTATCAAAAATTTATAAATTTATGGTTACACACTAATAAAGATACAGACCTTAAACAATCCAATGAAGTCTAGGTCCTATCCTAACCTGAATTTAATCCTCTATCGCTTAAACCTGGCATTTTCGGACTTGTATTCTATGACATAAAAAAGCTTATTTTGGTACGTTTAACATTTCTTCAGGATTGGGCCAGATATTTTTGGAACACCGTGGCGAAATGATAAATTACACCAATAGTAAGTTACAATATATTACATTACAGTTAAGTAGGCCCAAAGAAATTTAATCTTGGAGAATTTAAAATTGCACGAAAGTTTAGAAATGGATTTTAGGTTTGGAAATTAAATTTATAGTTTAAATTTGCCACATATTTCCCACAGATTGCAAAGTAGAAAAAGAAACTAATAAATCTTTCCCTTACTTTAATCCAAAGAAAATTAGCTCATTTCATGGAAAATTCCTCTTCCAGATCGGATAATGTTTTTTTCTTCTGTTTTATAAATTACGATTATCATAAATGTAATTTGGTGAAATTTAAATCAGATTTAAGTAATGCCCGTTTCACCGTCCATCTGATGCATCGAAATCTATTCTGTTTGTCGTATCAGAAATTTTTATCAGAAAAGCTTTTATCACTGAAACTCACACAAGCATGAAATAGAAAATCCTGTTCATGGGTAAGGAAATTATTCCCTGTGATTAGCGTGATTAAAATCCTAGCTCCTGTAATCTTTCCATGCTCTTTCATAGTTAGTGGAGGCCCTTTTTGAAATTTACTCTACCGTGAAGCATCTGGGATTGCCAATTTTATCATCATGTTTCCAGGCGGATCTAGGAGTCTCTTAGGAAGGAATAGAAGTTTCATTATCTTGACTTAAATTTTTGTGGTAATGTAGTATTAACTGTCTTGGAGCATAGGTTATTCATATGTTAAGTTACACAGACAGTTCAGATTTTATAATTACTTTCATTGTATCAATTCATTTAATTGGTAAATTTAAATTATATTGATATTGTTTAAAGAATATATCTATTTTTGTCATGGTAGGCTATTTCTAATTTACTTCTGATACTTCGTATTCTTCTGACTTCTTATCACAATGATTTTTCAGGTGGACAAATAGAATTTGATACAAAAAATTTACCATCTTGAGCCCATACTGATCTAGGAGTCTTTTGGAAAAAGGTAAAAATTTCAATTCTCACAGGTTTTTTTTAATACCTATATATGAAATTGGTTAGACAAAATTTTATTCAAAATGTTTTAAAATAATTTCCCTTCAATGTTTCAACCTTTCGGCTGTACCTAATTAATTCGAGATTTTTCGAACGATCTATACGCGAGATTTTGATTAATTTAAGTTTTGAATAATAACTTTTATGACAAAAAGAATAAATATATCTTATTTTTTGTGCCAGAATATCTGTTTTAATATATGAAATTTCGCTGTGTTAAACAATATAGGCAATTAAAATGACAAAGGATACTAGAAACTTGACGCATTTTCTGTCAATTTATGCTTAATTTTTAAAATAAATTTGTTTTATTAAAAATTGGATAAAAATATTTTTTTTCATAATGAATGACGAGTTCCTATCACTTGGATATAATTTACTAGATAGATAATCGCAGTTTAAAGCATTTTAATTTGGTTTATATTTGATAAATAAGTTTCATAAGATAAGGTTTGAATAATTATCGCTTGTTTTCGACTGCATTTGAGCAAATTAAAAATTTAAGATTGCCTTCAAGATTCATATTGCACAGCTCATTTTATGTAATTTTTTCAAGGTAGGATTTTTTATTCATATCCAGACATTTTTGAAACGAAGAAGAGGATGAATTTTCAATTATCGTTTCAGGAAAATATAATCCGGAAAAAAATCAACTGCATTTCTTGCTTCATAAGTTTATAATAAATTACTTTTGATATTTACCTTTCTTAAAGGTTAAACAACGGAGTGAAATGCATTTTCTCAAAGTGCGCTTTTTTAGATAATAAAAAAAAATCCAAAGTGAAAAGAATCCAACCCATCCAAGGTGAAAATAAATGTGTATACGTGGGTCATGTTAATACGTCATTGATTAAGAATGTGTTATAATACTGACAACAATATGTAGGAGAATTTATTTTATACAACATAATGTATTTGAAAAATTCTTATGATTCTTACAATAATATGTGCTGAGAAATTACAATAAGTTCCTCAGGACCTGAATTCTCATTACTCTCCAATACAAGATGCAATACCTCATTGGCTGTAATCCTGTATATATATCTTGAGACAATATGTTAGTATTCTCATTGATATGGTACAGTCTTAAGATCTTATAGATAAGAGATTACAGAAAGCAGTATTGTAATGCCTTGACGATTTTGATTGGATGTCTCTCTTGGAAGACATCCCTTGTTATATCAGTTCAGTAATGAGGTTATTTGTGTATGTCTTGCGACAGCAGTTGCGCAGCCATGTTAGAAAGAAACAATGTAGAAAGCATATATTTGTGTGTATAATCTTGTTTATCTCATAAATGTAACATTGAACAGTTTAAAGAAAAATAGGAGTAATACCTTTTTTCAATCTTAATCTACTTTGAATAAATTTCATTTAATTCTAGTTTTATTCATCAGGTTTCAATGGAAATCAGACTCATGGGTGGTTAAAATCAGATGCCTCAGAATAAGGTTACATTGTTCCGGGTGGGATAAGAATGAGGCGACACAATTATTTTTGGAAATAAGTGCATTCAACAGGACAACACTAAAAGTCAGAAGTTAATAATTATGGTTCTAATTGGCTGTAACCCCAGAAACTGCAGGCTTTCACTGTTGACCTATAGAGTGCACGTATTTAAAATACCTACTGGCCCTTTCTCACTCCACCTGGCACAATGTCAACTCTTTCTACATAACACCACTAACACGTCCCAGTGCCAAGAGTCATTGTGACTCTCTACAAGCGGTTTGGATGGACGTGCAGGGCTCTTCCTACAACATATCAACGTATTATGATTATTTCATATATTCTTTTGTATTTGAAGCAAACATGGTAAGCAACTATATAAGTAGGAAAAAAATTAATACTAAACTCTTCGTCATTTAAATCTTATTCGAACATGTACTGTGAAGTTTTGTCAAAATTTGTTTTTGCTTTTCATTCAAAAGAGTTAAAGGCCATTTTCCACTCCATCAAATGTGTAATAATGGAAGAAACTATTAAAGAAACTTTATCTATGAAAGATGTTTCTGTGATCTTCCTTCCCTCACCTTTCTGTTCTATATCTATATACTGGGGTCTGAAGTAGTTTTTTTTATTTTGTAAGCGGTCATCATTCAGTGTTTCTTTTGTTCTGTTATATGCAGTGCAAGGATAAACTTCCTTCTCAAAAATGCTAAAACTAGACACCTACTCAAAACTGGAAACTCGACATTATAGAAGACCGACCAAGGTTTCCTATTGAAAAAGAATATTAGCAAAAATGTAAACATCAAAATGAAATTTATGTGACCAACGCTTTGCTTTAGTAACATAGTTTTGAATTAATTGAAGGTATAGAGAACTGAATTGACTCACAATACCTAAGCAGTTAGATTGTCCAATTTTTTAATTGTAATTTTGAAGATTATTGACCTTTAATTGAATTTTTTTATCATTGCTTACGTTGATTTGGTGTTTAAATCTTTACTTTTAGTTCCATATGTGAATGATTAAATAAACGTTTTCTTTCTCTGTTTCTATACATTGTTTCAACCATACATCCGGCAGACTACAGTTAAAGATAGGTTTTGCGCTACTTAATTTCAGCAACTAACCAACGAACTAAACTGTTTTATAGAATATAAGTAGAGTTAAACTGAAAAGATAGAATGAAGTAAAGTTGAGTTCATTGCACATGCCGCTGTAATTTTTTGAAGAGTTTTTATTTATGCCTCTGGAAATAACGAATGGAGTAACTATTCAAAAATTTTAGGTACATATTTATACATAATATTAAAACTAAAAGCTGAAAGATTTGCTTGAATATATAGTTAAGTGATAAGAAAGACAGAAGAAAAAAGACAATTTAAAAATCAAGGACAGTCCTATTGAGAATATTAAAAACTGAAACTTTCCTACAATAGAAAAGAAAATGCCTGGATTGAATTAGGACAATAAGAGAATTTTAAAGAAACTCTAAAGAATCTCCTCAAAATATTAGAATCGAAATAGAAAAATATTCAACTTCAGAATAACTATTTAATAAAAAAGAGCTTAAAATTAGGCACGATTAAATTAGGGGGGGACATAATTTCAGAATATAATACTATAGACTATTGAAGGAAAGAATTTATTAGAATTCGAATTTAGAATTCAAAGAATGTCACAATGAGGTTCAGTAGCTTGTATTTTGAAAGAGTGACTCGGAGAAAGAAATAAAGCCACTGTGACATTCAAACATAATAAAACTCTGCCAGACTAAATGCAATAGGAGTTTCAACATGATAATGCACTGAATATTTTTATAGAAGATTCGAGACAACTATCAAAATGTATGTATGCAGAAAAAAAACTGACGGGAAAAAGGAAGCACATTGAAGCTCAATAGAAACATTCCTCTGAAAATGTTTCCTGAATAAGTTTATATAGTAAAAATAGCTTTACTTTTAGATTCGTGCTGTTAAATTTAGGTTTTGAACCAGATTATTTATGGAGAAATGTTAAATTTATGGGAAAATAAATAAAGAAGAAATGAAGGCAAATCAAAATAACATAACAAGGAAACTGCATTAAAATTTAAATATTCATTTATTTTTTGGAATTTTATTTGACAGTGAAATGTCATTATTGCATGATAGATGAATTGAAATTCCAGTTTATGGTAACTATCTTAATTATTCAAATACATTTGCATTTTTTCTTATAGAAATTATATAAAAATTCTTGCACTTTCCTGGGAAGAAATTTCTTTTTCTTTAGTTAACGACCCATTTTCCAAACTTCCATATCACACCAATGGGAAGAATTTTTACCTTCGACATGTTTAGCAAGCAATTGCTCCGTATACATGGATGATCTTCCGCGGATGGTCTCGAACTCATGACCCCAGGATCTCGAAGCTAAGATTCCTTCCTTAGTCCACTGAGGTTTCGAGGTTTATTGAAGAAAATAGCTTAAACACAGTGATATTTGCTAAAGATGCGAAATACTGCATAAATACGCTTATAATATAATTCATGACAACATGAATTGAGAGTTTTGAAGCGTACAAGAGATCGCATCACCGATAAATGATTTAAAGCGTGTTTCTAAACGTTTAGTTATATTAAAAATAGTTGAATGATTTTTTTTAAAAAAATGCGTTTTATATACTGAATTTTGTTATGTAGAATACCGATTTCTAGGTTTATAGCTAAAATGATTTCAAATAAATCAATTGTTTTTACGTTCAATATCTTATATTGCAAATAAACAATGCATGTTATGCAATTTTCTTCTATAATCTTGTAGACTTGTACTCTTGTAGACTCCTGTTGTATTGTAGACTCCGAACTACGTAGCTAGACGCAATGGCCCACAATAGAGTTAGCCCGTATTGTAAACTAAAGTCATAAATGCCAGAAACTTGATCCTGAAACATTTACGAAGCAATCATTATAGATTTGGTTTTATAAGGGCCCAAGGTCAATATCAGATAAGGATCTTTACTCTGCGTATTTTAGACTTGAGTGTATGGCACCACATCCGACACTTTTTATTCACACTTCGTTGTTTCATAGTTATTCACATTCAATAATAATATTCACATGTGTTGCAACTATGTATGTTGTAAATAAGCTTATAGAGTTCAATATACTTAAACACTAGAGGGGATGGTTTGTATTTTTGGTGTAGAATTTTGTGAGTTACATCGATGTTTACATTTAAATCTTTGAAGTGATTACTTTGTTTAGTCTCAGGTACAGTATAATCTTTCTGTTATATTGATTTTTTTAAATAGTCAATGTAAATTTAAAAAAAAAAATGTTGATAATCCTTAAATGCGAAAGTGTGTCTGTCTGTCTGTATGTTTGTTACGCTTTCACGACCAAACTACAAAACCGATTTGGATGAAAATTGGCAGAGTTGTAGCTTGAAACCCAAGAACGGACATAGGCTAGGTGAAATCGCGTTAAATTAATTATTTTTGACTACAGACAACAATTAAATAATTAACAAATCCCATTGACTCAGCTATTCTCAATGGCGATTATTTTATTTTTCAATCAACTGTCACGTGATCCTTCAGGAATGCGAAAACATGTGGAATAAATTATTTTTAAAATCAACTATCACGTGATCCTTTTTTCCGCTCTAAGTTCGGAACAAATTGTCCGATAACAATTATTTTTATACCATCTTAAAGTACAAAGTTTTACCTTTAAAGTGATACATTTTCATTTCTGTGACATTTTTCCTTCAATTGTTATTAATTTTTTAAAGTTTAATAACTTTAATTACGCGCAGACGATTTGGAAATAACGCAAATTTATAGCTACTCTGTTGCTAGGCAGTGGTTAGACTTTGAACTAATTTACCTTTATTTCTGAAAATTTTGCTTATCTTTATGAATATCTATAAAAAAAGGTAGAAATTACAGTTCTTGTGTCTGTCGGTCACAAGAACTCCTCCTAAACGGTGAACGGTAGTGACATGAAGTTTACACTCGACATTCTAGAGTATATTTCTAGGACAACGGTGCTATTTTCAACTTTCAGAGTTAATTAGTTCTTAAAATATTTAATTAAATAACGAAAATTAGCCACTTTTAAGCCTAATGGTTAGAACTTCTTTGCCAGTATTTTCTGAAATATTTATTAGACAACAATTATTTTTATTCTATTTTAAAGAGCAGAAAATTATCTTTTTAAAGATATTTATTCCATTGCGATGGAGTGTTTTGTCTAATTGTTATCAAGATTTAAAAATATATTTTAACGCAATGTCTAATAATACTTTTTATTCTTATAGAAATAAATTCAAGCCAAATTACTGTTTCGTGCGCGGGCTTTTGCCAGCGTGAAAATTTATTATAAGAAAATATTGCTTTCTTTGACCATAAACAACAAAGGACACTTTTCACTTCCGGTTTCCTGTTGTCGTACCATTTACAGCTTTTAATACGGTTACACAGTGATCCAATGACGTTAGTGACTTATTCTCTCGATGTTTTGTTCAATTTTCACAAATTTTGAACTGATCCTAATGAGTGTGTGCTAAACCTTCAAGACTACTAAGTCTGGTTCCTTTCTTAGGAAGAAGAAAAAGGGGGGGGGAGATGTTCTAGCGGTCTATCTGCCGCGAGAACACCTCATAAGCTGTGAATGAAATTTGCACATGCCACTCTGGGGTCCGTTCTTAAATTAATTCTACTCTTTCAAACTTTCCAACAAAATTATTTCCTAAGATATTAAGATATTTAATTAAATAACGAAAATTAAGCCAATTTTCGGCGTTTTATGTCAGTTTTTCGCCAATAATTTCAGAAAAATGTGTTGAATTTATTAAGATTATTTACTTACCATCTTAAAGAACGGAAAATCATCTTTTTAATGATTCCAAATTAAATGTTATGCGTTCTTTTTCTTAAGTTAAACATTTCAAATTTATTTCATACACAATTTGTAACAATGCTTTGTCATTGTAATTAAATTCAAACCATTCATCGTTTTATCAAATCCTTCATTCCAGTATATTTGCCATTGTAAAAGTTATGATAAATATATTGTTTTCTTTGAATGTTAACAGAAAGGCAGAAATTTTATTTCATAGCGTGTACCTTTTTTTAATATGTTTGCGCCACAATACAATGATGTTAATTACACTCTTTCTGCGATGCTTCATTTAATTTTACAAAT
This sequence comes from Araneus ventricosus, assembly GCA_013235015.1. NCBI lineage: Eukaryota > Metazoa > Arthropoda > Arachnida > Araneae > Araneidae > Araneus > Araneus ventricosus. Next base: position 1,289,359 of record BGPR01000006.1, read on the forward strand.
TTTTAATGAACATAATGAGTCTTTAAAATCCTTCCAGAAGATCAAGATTTTCTTCAACCTTTAATAACTAGGGGACACCGGCGAATTAAATGAATGCATGTTTAAAGACATCGTTATGGGAGTATGTCAAAAAATATAAACTCACAACGATTATGAGAGATCAACTGCTCAACGACACTGAATCAGGACTATTCTTTTCAAAATTGGTGAAGGTCGGTTTAAAGCAGATTTAAAAGGTGTATTAAATTGAGCGGGGATTTTTCAAAATTGTTCATACCACAGAGAAACTGGCAAGCAAGGTTTATCCTGCACTACAAGCTAATATGAGAAATAGAGAATGGTTGATGAATGGGTAATTTTGGCACTTACTACTGAAAGTGTAGGGCAGATAACTAGAAAAAAAATATATGTCACAAATAGAGTTAGGTATTACAGAATGTCCATCTGTAGATACGGCAATGGGCATTAACAAGGAACATCAGAGCCTGTAGAGCTCTTCAACATTTTAGAATTGTCAGGGGCACCTTCCTACAAGCCGAGATTGAAAGTCGGTGTGCCAGTATACTAATACGTAGCCTCGATATACCGAGACTGCGCAATGGCACACGGTTACAAATTACACACCTAGGTGCAAACGCCGTGAAATCTATTGTTATGACTGATATAGGGAGATGAGAGAGTGTTTTAATCCCACGCCTTCCGATAATACCATAGGATTTATCATCTCAGTTCAAAAGGTAACAATTCCTTTTCAAAATAGCATTGGCCAGGCTCACGGCCAGACACTGAAAGTGGCAGGCGTACATTTGGAGAAACCATATTTCTTGCATGGGCAGCTAACTATATGTGGCGTGTTCACGTGTGTCCAGCCCACACAACCTCTGCATCCGTGCAAATAACATGGTATACAAAATTGTGTTAGCATACATAAACAAATTACATAACTATAACAGCAAACACATGTACAGTACACTCCTGTCAGCCGTCCAATTAAATATTATCAACCGTCAGAACTTTTACTTTCCTCTTTCAAAATGCAACAAAAAATTTACATTCGTGAATTTAAAAAATAATAATTCAAATTCTTCGCTCACGAAGTCGCGGGTAACAGCTAGTATTCTATATTTTCAATAAATTGAAATTCAAAAAATGAAGTTTAAATGGAAAATAATCAAGTTCATAAGACAGTTATTATAAATAGGTTTTATTAATTTTTCATTGAAAATTATGGCATTTTTTCATTGTTGACTAATAATAGCAATTAAAAATCATCTTATATTATATTTCTGCAAAATAACAATACTTTTTTGTTAAAAAATAAATTTATGCTGAGAAAAAAAAGCAAACTTTAAGGGTCAGTTTCTGACTAAATCCATTCTATGATTTTTTAGAATAATATACGTTTATTAACTACTTTATAGCAAATAAGAAGCCTTTATATATAATATATTTTAGTAGGAACTTATTATTGAGAATAGAATTGCTTCATAAAGAAATGAAGCAAATATGTCCTGCCTTTATTGAAAGAATGTGGTAGTTTATTCTAGTGACCGAGGGAATACAGTGCAGAAAGATCAATGGCCGTTGGCAAGTGTTTTTCGTTTAGTCAACATTTCGCCATCTGTCTTAGTTCGACCACTTCTCTCACCATAAAATTTAATTATCTTTGGTTTCCTTTCTTTATTGAAAAAAACTCCTCTAGCACGGGAGGCTTTTTTTCATTCCAAGGACTCTTTGATGGTAAAAATATAAGGATAAGAAATATAAGGTTCTACCCGACTATTTGATTCGAATCTTTTAAAGTTATATGATAAGAAAAAAAGAAGAAACATATATATCTGGTATCTATCATATTTGGTTTTTTTTCAAAATTTATAGCATTATCTCTTTGATTAATTTCATGCATTTTATACATGTAAAAAATTAATAATTTTGTCAATAATTTAAACTTTTCTTTCGATATTAAAATTATTTTCATGGATAAGGTTCTTTTTAGTTAATTTTAATTAAAATTTTCAATTCAAACTAAATTGACTGATTTTATAGCGATCTAAAAATACGATTAAACATAAAAAAGTATCATATGTTGTGTTAACAGAAATCTCTCAGCTTTTTTATAAATATTATTAAAATATAAATAAATAAAAAGGGAATGATTTTCAGAAATTTTCAAGTCTAAAAGTTTCACTTTAGTCGCATGCATATATGGATGAAACACACACGCATGATTCGATCAGACTAAAATTTTTTAAAATCATTTCATGATTTATTTAAAACGAATGCAAATTTATAAATACCTCTTAGGCTTTTCTTTTTCTCGCTTTCTCTGCATCAATAATTTTCCCTTTAAATCTTTGCAGTTGTCGAGGTAGACAATATTTTTTCCCAAGCGCATTTTCCTTTGAATTTGATTAAAAACAGTTATTGCGTAATTCAATTCTGTGCAGAAAGTATCCAGTTTAAAAGCAAGATACAACAAAACTACTTCGAATATTGAATAAGAACTACACTAAAGAATACCATCACCATTTTGCAAATTTATTAATCAAATGAGATTTATTGAGGAAAGAAAATAGTGATTTAAGGTGAAAATAAATTCCGGAGCTTATTTCCGCGGAAAGAAATGTGTTCTTGAGCAACTCATAACCCAGAAACAGCTTTGCTGGAAAAATATATTGGTCCCAAAATGAATATTTGGAAGAAAATGAGCGTGATGGGCTGCTTCTTTCATTAAAGATCCTCATGAATATTTATTTTCTTTGATAAAAAATAATATACAATCACACATTAATGAATGAAATCCATTAAGAGCCTCATTTATTATTCTGATTATAACCATAACTTCATCCATTTTTTTCCTTAAGTGTGTACCCATGACTTCTTTCCTGATAATTTCGAATAAACTAGTTTTCCTTGATGGATAGTAAGCAAACAAATGGTATGTCTGCCAAAATGGTGGAAAGTATTCATCGGATGTTTAAAGGCAATATTGTGGCCTCATTAGAAGTTTATTACCTGTTATTTTAAAGTGCTTATCGTTCGAGAACAGAAAACTTTAATCTATTTCTTAGAAAGTTTAAATAGAAATGATTTTCAGAAATTTTCTTTCGTCATAAAAAGTAATGCAGTTAAAAAAGAAATGCATTTTCATAGTTCGTTTTACTTTTTTCAATTATCTTTCAATATGTCTCGTTCAGTGTATCATGTGAATGTAATGTTTCTTTTTTGAGAGAATGTTTTGGGGCTTTTTTAAAGACATTGTGAGTTTACAACTGAATTTTTTGGACTCTCATTTTGAAAGTTTTTGCCATTTAACTACCTTTACTGCCATTTATTCTCCTAAATCTAATGTTTGTTTAGTTCACAAAGAAACTAGCTGTGTATCTTTTGTTATTTCATATTATTTTTGTATTGCTAATTTGTAGAGTCAATGGAACTTAGAGACCCAAAACAAACTACTTACAGCGAAACTTTTCGTTTTCGTCTCTAAACAACCAGCATGGTGTTATTCTAACAGTTAAGTGATGGTCATTTTCATTTATAAACATATATACTTTTCAAACCACCTCTACAGTCTTGCAAATGCTGAGGAAATAGTTAAACCATCCGGCTTATAATAGCTGAAATGTTTTGCACTTTGTCTTCATTATCTTAATTCTTTCGTTTACAGCTGTACTGAAATCGCCTTTTAATCTTTTAATTTATTTATAAAAGGCTTATTATTTATTTATAACTAGGTATAATCTTTTGACAAGACATTTCATATTTTAATCGTGGCCTTTAGGTATTGTAATGGTATGTTAAAATTAGTTTGTAATCTAACTTTCATTTTTTTTCCTTTTTTTACATAAGCAGTTTTATGTCCCTAGTTTACAGTCCTAGTAAAACCCACTTGGTTTCGGCAAAGTTAATCAGCAAATGGATCTTACATTATGATAATATTCTTATGAAATATACAACCATATATAAGATTCCAATTATATTGTTGTCTGCATAATTAGCTCTTCTTATACTTTTTTTATTTTGTAGGAAGTGAATTTTAAAAATGTTATTATCTTTTCTTCCCATGAAACTTCAAGTCTCTATTAATTGTTTGGCTTGTTAGTTCTATTATTCATTTTCTAATTGCTTTGTAACTTTTATATAATGATCAAATTATCGTCTTCTAAACTGATACTCAAGTGACAATCAGAGGCTGGGTAAGAGGGAAAAAAACAAATTACTTATCTAGGCGTAGGAAAACACTTAAAAAATGAGAGACATTGAACTGCACTTAGCTTTTTTCTTATAAATTACATTTAAATTAGAGTGAAGTTTCGAGATCACCACTCAGCGTAAAATCACGTTACATCATAAATCCCCAAGGGGAATCGTTCATTTCAAATTAAAATAAACTGCCGTATCCCTCTATGATTTGAGTTCTAGAATTTACTTTAGATAATACTCATTTAATTTATCAAACATCAAGTAAAAAGGAACACAAAGAAGAAAAAATGAAAACTATTTTTCGTAGTTTATTTTTAGTTTGATTAAAACTTTAAATTGATTTTTAGTTTTCATCATTTTCATGGCTATTAGATAAAGCTATGTGAAGCTGTTTTTAAGTGGTATTAACTAGGTACAACCAGTTTCAGCATATCATCTAAGCTTAGTTTTTACTGTAATAATTTAGTGCTTTAATAATGGAAGTAATTATTCAGACATATATTAATCAATAAAATTTTTGAATAGAAACATCAATTGCCAAATGCAGAAAATTCTGCTTTATTTTTGTCTCCAGGAAATTCCTAATCATAGGCTCTGTAAAGCAGTTAATAGTATTAAATAAGACCTTATTATAGTATTAAATATACCGTGTCATGTAACCTTACATGATACTGCAATAATTTAATGCTTTACTAATGACAATAATTATTCAGAAATGTACATCAAGCAATCTGTTTGAAAAGGAGAATTAATTCCCATATGCAGAAAATTCTGCTTTATTTTTGTCTCCGGAAATTCCTAATCATAAATTCTATAAAATAGTTTAGAGTATTAAATGAGAAATTTTAAAATCGTAAGTAGATCTAAAACCACTTTAATGCTGGAAAAAAATAGTTGTTTATTTTTAATGAAAAGTTATTATTCAAATTCATTGCCGTTTCTTTCTTAAAATTCGAGTTAATGGGCATATATTTGTTGATAATTAGGAATTTTTATTTTAAATATTACTGAAATTTTTTAACACAAAATTCAGATTTTTTTTCTTTTTTTCTATAATTTTTCAACAATTTTATTTTATTAAAGTGCTAATATTACCTCACTCTGTCATTCTTCATTTAAATTTAACTAAAATTACAAAACTGTATATTTTCTCTTTAAAACATTTTAATATGCAATTATAAATTTCGTATTATTAATAGGAAAATATAAATTTCATTCATTTATTTATACCGCATTTAGTTATAAAGATAATTATCAAGCGATGGAAACGTTTTTCTAATTCTTAAATCTTAAATATTTGCGATAGTGAACCTTGACATATTCTTCAGAACTGTTAACAAACTTTCTTATTGAATAGCGAATTAATTATTAGATGACATTACAATATACACGCTTTTACACTGTCACAATAGTGATGTCATTTGATGCAGATCAGGTTGTTTCAATAAGATAAATAGAACTAAAAAAGTTTGAACCAAATGCATTTAAATGTTATGAAGATCAAATGTTGCGATTCTGAGAAATTCACAATACAAACGTTTAGGAGGTATAACAGGAAGTTGTTTGTGATGATGTGTGATATAATAAATGCATTTAAATTTTTCTGCGGTCATAAAAAAATTACAGTGAATAGAAATAAAATATTTTTTCCAAAAAAATTATTTCACTCTAAATATATTAGTTGTTACTATAGTGGAGCTTCGCTTAACGAGAATAATTCGTTCTAGAAGCTTACTCGTAATGCGAAAAGCTCGTTTAGTGAAACTATTTTTTCCATATAAATTAATGTAAAATACGATAATGCGTTCCATGCCGAAAAAAATACTCAAAAATTTTATGTATAGCGTTTATTTAAAGAAAATTATATATATAAGATTGTTAAGGAGCTACAATTATCTTCGTCTTTTCTTTTATAGCAGAATCAATCAAGATTGAATGCGGATACGATTGACAGAAAAAAACAACAAAAAGAATCTAAATAATGAGTTTAGTGTTTTTGATACATACTTTAATTAGCAGAATTGAGTACAGTGCTTTATTTAAAAATTTTTCTAAATTTTCTAAGTGTTTTAATAGAATTGTTGAGTTTTTATATGAACCATTATACATACCTAATTATTTTTTAGTAGGAAACTGTCTAGTGACATTTGTTTTTGCCGCTGCTTCAAACTGTGATGAAAATGTGACACAGAATTATCATAAAATAAATTTGTAGCGCATAGTCAATGCCTTATTAGGGTGATGCTTCTCAATGTACGATGCAACAGTTTCCTATGCTTTCAGAGTTTCTCTTATTGCGATCGAAGACTGTTGCTTCGATGTTTCCTCCTCCTCTGAGAAAATCTCCTCCATAACTTCTTGTTGTGAAACACAATGCAACTCCATAAGCTCTTCGATGGTCATCTCTAGGTTGTGTTCTTCCACAAGCTCATAGATATCATTTCTATCCATCTCCAGTCCTCTATCTTGGTCAAACACACAATCTCGTTCACTATAGGCTCCACAGGGTACTGTCTCAGACTCCTCAATGTCAAATTCGACAAAACTCTCCGGCTAAAGCTTCTTCCAAGCAGAAGTGAGGGGTAATTTGGTAACCCCTTCCCATGCATTTTCGATCATTTTGAGGCAGGAAGCGATGTGGAAGTGATATTTCTAATATTCTCTGAAAGTAAAGCTCTGAGGTAAGGATAAGAACCCATCAATAAACATCATATTTGATAAGAATTAAAGCAAAATAATCATCCATGGATATGACAGTTTTATTTTTAGCAGGTGCAAAATCCTGTATTTCCCTCTTCTCGCCACTCGTTATGCGAAACGTCGCTCGTTGCGCGAGTCATTTTTTACAATTTATTTTACTCGGTATGCGAGGTGCTCGTTAAGCGAGGTTTCACTGTACTGTGTACATTTGTGAAAAACATAACATGGGTATAAGATGATGTGAAGATTATTTTTTTTAAAATATATTTCTCTTACATATGGAAAAAAGAAGTTTGTAGGAAATAAGTTTGACCGACAAAAGTCAAAAAGACAACGTCCAAATCTGAATTTGCCTAAAACTAACCATTTTTCTTTTACAGAAGCGATGAACGTATCTGCCAAATCTAATAAAATAAATCGTTTACAGCCTTCTGTTTTTGTTATTCTTATTTATTTTTTAGTTTTTATCATCGAAAAATGTTTTTAACGAGTCCTAGCTCTTAGAAAGGAAAATCAGATAAGCAAATAAACAACATCTTTTAATGTAGAAAATTCCTCTCAACGTCTTTCCCAAAAAACGCCAAAGCAAAGAACCCGAATCTCTTTTTAACGCATTACTAGTCTTTTTCAATAACGCTTGATTACCTGTAGCGGGCATCTGGACCCTCATGAAACTGTAGTTATTTCTCGCACAGAGTGCCAGAGCAAAGGTGGTGTTCAAACAGCAGATGTAGCAGTCAATAAATTTGCTTTATTCTGAAAGTTTATTAAGCGTGACTGTTCTCTTTGAGTTTCGATGGAAAATATTAAAAAATCCGCTAGAAAACAGCCAATATCAAGTTTCCTGAAGTAACGGCAAACAACCGATGTCGTATTGGGAATCTAGGGTTGGAGCAGTTTTTAAAGTGGATTGGAGAGTAAACGAAAGGAAGTTTTTTAAGATTAGAGATTTGGAAGATTCATGAGAATGAATGCACCAGAAGATTTCGAAGGCATAATGTCGGAGAGTTAAGAAATGTTTAATAAGGCTTAAAAGTTTACGTAGTGCTTTACATTCTCGTACACGAAATAGCCAAAGAAAAAGTACAGTAATCGTCAAAAAATACAAATTTGACCTCCGTAATTGCAAAAAAAAGCATTTTTGAAATTATGCCTATAATGTGGGTGTCTCTCAAAAAAGATCGTCTAGATACAATAAATAAATTCCCTCGCTTTTTAGCTCAATAGCTGTATAATATTAAGGAAACTTTTATCGATTTAAAATCCTAAAATCATTTAAAATTAAAGAAATTGATAGAAGTAGATATTTCCCTGATGATGTACTAGTTGTATAAAAATGAATATGATAAAAGTCAAAGAATTGAATATATTACAACTAAAACTGGAAATTTCTATAAAGAAATGTATATGTTTCAGTCAACGTTGGTAATCGGTGATTATATAGAATTACCGCGGTTATTATACATAATGACTGGTTATTTGCGCGGAAATTATATTTAATAATCGATTTTCCAAATTAACCGTTAACATTTATATATGTGTCGTGTAGTTGCATAAGTGGCCATCAACATATCTTTCACAAATGCGTTTTTCAAAGATTTTAAGTCTATATGATGTCTTTTAAAAGTTGATAATACGAAAGCGTTAAAACCTGTCCTTATCCATGTTTAAAATGCACCCAAAATCAAGAGGTGCTGCCGAACTGGCCATCTCCACTATTGACTTAGGATTTTAAACCACCCATCTACAAATCAGCCAGGCAGGGCAACGGCATTTTCTTAAAACTTTACCAAACGCAGGCTTACAGCTGTTAATGTGGACACTGAGATAACTTCGAGTTTGGTTTTCTAAATTATTGCACTTTTGAACAAGATGGAGAAAAATGTTGAAGTTATCCTCAGCAGATACGGTATTGCGAAAGAGATCGTTTGGGTGGAAGCGAGAAGTGGCAAAGTAGCACCAGTAGGTTCTATTTATAATGATTGATTTATTTATGTATAAAAGTGGATGTTGAAGACGTCTGTAAGGGAGGGGCGTAAAGATGACGAAAATATTCATTGTGCCTTCAGAAAAGAGAGGAGAGACCAGCGGCATTTGAGCCAAAAAAAAAGAACGATGTGATCTCTTTCATAAATACGTGCAAAGTGCATCAAATTTCACGAATGTCGGAATTCAAGTGACATATAATAGTATTTACTACTTAATTATTATTATTGTAGTGAGACCCCGGAGAAGATGTGGCCATGAGAATCTGATTTTTTTATGATTGAATCTATTTTTTATGGCACACCTCCTTATTTCAATAATAGTTTGAGAAAATTATAACGTCTCCTATTTTCTATACAATTTGGCATATTTATTTCGATTTCAGCTTTTTGCAAAACTGTTCATATCCAAAATGAGCTGCAAAATTCTCTGGTCATCTCCAAAATAAAACATTAAATAACTACCCTCCCCCTTCTTCATGCCTCATTATCACAAATTTGATACTGAATCACACTGCCGAAATGCATCGAATGCCATGTAGTATTTTTTAAAATCTCATTTTGGCTAGATGTGACAGAAAATCCACTTTTCTGAAGATTTTTCTGTTATGAAGATGGCCAGTTTTGCAGCTACACGACTCATATGAGAAAAGTTTTCTGAATATGAGAAATGAGTATGATATATGAAGACCGTATATATTATTTTTTTAAAGAAATGCATTAATAAAAGTCGAAATAAAACTTAGTTTCGCGATATTTTCTCAGTGATATAACTATTTTTTCATCCTGACAATTTTATTTTTATAATTAATAGCTTGATTTTTTTACGCAATAACTTAATGACAAAGATATAATAAAAGTGACGTGGAATGCTGCAAAAAGAATTGAGAAAGAGCTAATAAGCTTATAGGAGTTTGTATATTCAAGGGAGTTTAATTTTAAGTTTATATGCTTGGTTTTTAAGCTTAAAAATTCTATCTTTGTTTTGTTTCGTTCGTGTTCTTAATATATTAAATCAACTCTGTTGTTGATTATCATTTGTTAGGTATAAGGGTATTGTATGTTATTTGTTTCAGAAAAATGCTTTTAAAACTGAACAAAACTTTGTTTCCCATTATTTTCTGAATAAATTCTTTTTTCAGTCGAACAAATTACTTTCAGAATTAATCACTTGAATGTCTTCTTTGCATTAACATGAGGTCAAACGTATAACCCAATGATGTGAATCAGAACAAAAAATTGAGTAGAAAAATATGTTGCTCCACATAGATCTCAGCAAAATATGTTGATAGCAAATTTTATACTTCATGAATATTAGCATTACATTTTTCTGTTATATTTCTTCGCTTAGAAGAATGCTATTTTTATTTTTGTTTCTCTAACGTTGGTAATATATTTGAATGACTCCGACATTAATTTTCAGTTGTTTTATATTAAGATAATTTATGAATTATTGAACTACATTTTTTAAAGAAATATGTTATTTTTCTATTTTATTAAGTTATTTTATGTAATAATATGATGACAAAAGCATAATCAAAATTATGTGAATTATTACAAAAATTATAAAATTATATATTGTAAAGAACTGTACAGAAGCATATATGCTTGCAGTAGTTTTTATATACAATGGGCATAAATTGTGAATTTTTCAGTAATATATTTTAACTTAAAATATATTCTTGTTTCTGGTAATGTTGGCAATATATTCGAATCAACTATGATAATATCTTTCATTTGTTTTCCAATGGTTTCTTTCTACAAATAGCAACAGTTACTGCACAAATTTATGATACGAATTTCAAAAAATTCAAGACTAAGAAACTTAAACATTTCCATTTCTTATACTCCCGTTCACAATGTTAAATTTAATTATGATTTTCTCAATGTGATCCAATTTCTTACTTCAAGCCACGAAATAATAATTATTAGTAAATAAAATTCGGCATAGTTTATTGAGATTAAAGAAATTGAAACAAATTAATAAAATATGCATCCCAGAAAAAAAGATAGCGAAAGTCGGATAAAAACTCCCAAGTAAATCAACAAAACCTTACTTATTAACAAATTCACTAATTGCGAAAAAGTATGGCGCTTATATTATATTACATCCAGAGGCGGTTCTTATTTTTACTGCACTGGCCTTTTTTGCTTCGTCTTTTTTCTACTTGTCTTGATTACGAAAGCCAATAAGATATGCAAACTGAACGAGCTAATTAAGTGTTAACAAGAAGATGTACAGTAGCCCCCGAAGGCGCCAATAACTTATTCATTCTTTGTTTGCCATACCTCGGCAGAAATTTCTTTTAATACTCATTCATTCAGCTATGGCGAAATTCTCTCTTATTGCCTCTGTTGTCATGCACAGAGTCAGCTCTTATCGTGACTCAGTTGTCTCTTAAAAAAGAACGATTTTTCGCTCTTAAATGAATTCTCTGTATGACGAATATAGAAGAGGGGAGCATTCATAATTATTTCTGGTATGCTTTCTTAAGCGGCAAATAATTTTCTGAACTTTGAGATTCTTTCTACCATTTCACACTTTACGTCGCATCTGCCAACTTCATACTACGGAAAAGACATACTTTTACATGAGCGAGGAGCAAGATCTGGTAAAATAAGTATTCTTCGTCGTTTATACGATACAATTTCAATTACCAAAAAAAAATTAAATGGAGTCAATTCATATAATGCGACTGCCAATGAAAAAATGTAACTACACATGACATCTAACCAATTTTTGTCTCACTCTGTGCTCTTGCATCGCAACGTGATACCTCCTGTGTGGTGGACCAGTACTTCTTATTCTTTTGCTTCTATCCGTTTCTAATGTTTATAACTTTTCTTGTAATTCTTCTGGAATTCATGACTTTTTGTAACCTGGGCCCAGGACAACGACCCCAGTTTTGTAGAAGGACCTCAACTGTAATGCGTCAATGTTTAAATCTATTTTCTTTCTTATTTTTTTTATCAAAATATTCTCTTTTTATATAGTATGTTATATCTATTTTGTTTTTTTCTCCTATTATATATGTCACGGTTTTTTTTTTGTTTTGCTTTGCTTTTGCTTTTCAATAAATTTTCACGCATACCCATCCAACCGTCAGGGTGCCGTTCTGGCTAGAAGTTCGGGGGTTTCCTTTGGTGTTACTGTATGATGAACCATGTATTTAAAAGGTAATCGTAGCGAATTTGACACACAGAGTGATTTTTTCTTAAACTGACACTACTCAGAGCCATCTGTAGCTCGAACTATCAGCCCACATGTCACAAAATTTGGTAGGGAGACTAAAGACGACAAGGAGAAAAATATTCTGAAATAAAAAAATTGGCCCGAAAAGTCGCCGATAGGGGAAAATGTGGCGTTGTTGTAGTCTACAAAACTGAAAATCAGACAAATGAATAACGATGAAGAAATTTCAGTGCAAAACGCATAATGCAACAAACGAACTGCGACAAAATGTTACAGAGCTTAAATTACAATGTACCATAGCACCAGACATCTTTCAATATAACCACCCACCTCCTGGAACACATATTGCATCCTGTACACAGCATTCTCTACGGCCGAAAGTAACATGTCACCAGGAATGCTCAGCACAGTCCGTAATATGTTGTCCTTTAAGGTCATCAACATCGGGACCCAATAAGGTAGACCTTAGACTTCAAATAACCCCACAGGAAAAAGTCTCATGAGATTAGCTCAGGAGAATCTCATGGACATGGAGAATGTTGTGTACAGGATGCAATGCGTGGTCCATGAGAAGGGTGGTCACATTGAAGGGTCATCACATGCCCTCTCCGAGGAAATAATTTTATTGAATAAAGAACTATGCTACTCTGTAATTTCATCTCTTTAATCCTTTGGAGCAGTTCATTTGCTGTATTAAAGCGGTTTTGCACTGAAATTTGTTCATTTGTTTTTCATTTGTCTAATACTCAGTTGTGTAGACAACAACATCGCCACATTTTCCCTTATCGGCGACTTTCGGAACTATTTTTTAATTTATTACAAAGTCTTTTCCTCCATGTAGTCTTTAGTCTCCCTACCAAATTTGGTGGCATTTGAGCTGACAGTTCGAGCTACAGATGGCTTTGAGTAGTGTCGGTTTTAAAAAATTCCCCTGTATATCACGTGAGAAAGAATTGAACCTATTGGAAACGAAAGAAATTATAACAAATTTATACATTAAATAGCAAATTCATCACGAACATTAGACAGTTTGAAAAATAAACCATGGCATTGCGTAAAGTCAAAGACACACGACAATCGTAGATGCACATGTCATTTAGCATCTAACTGCCTATCTTCTTACTCTGTATTGTGATATTACGTCTTTCATTACGTTTTCCTCCTATTATAGGCTCATTGAACTCCAAATTGTAATTGATGTAGCGCATTTGCCTTGATATGATACCTTGTATCAGTGAGCATGTTTTGACTGCTTTTAGTTTGCAAATCGACATAACTACATTGATTTAAGATTCACTTAATTTTTCCATGGAGGTAGAAAACGAAATGTAAACATCATTAATACAAGAAAGCAAAATTCAACATGCATAAAAGGCACTGATTTCTGATATGAGAGAAATGATGGCACAGGTATGGCATAGAATGCTCTCAAAATCTGACGTTATCCATTATAATATTTAAACATAGGATCTCGACATATTGACTGTACCTGGAAGCTGGAATTGCTTGAGTTTGAGAGCAGACACATAAATTACAAGGAAATCCAGCAATACATTACCCAGGTAGAAGCAACTCTTCTGAGAATGCATGTGGCTTAGGAATAGGCTTAGGATCGATTAAAGAATCGCCATTCGCATTCTCATATAAGGTAGAGGCATTGCAGTATAGTATGTGGACAAGGCGCGACAAACAATGCTGCATATTACCTTCGGGGAATTTGAAGCTCTGCTTTTTTACATATATAAAATTTGAGCTTACATCCTCTTTTTCTGAAGGTTTAGGCTTACAGTTATGGATAATTACATGCTTTTAAATAGATGCTGTTTAGTATACTATAATGATAACTATGTTTGAACGTAGAACTGAAGAAATATGAGATATAACGAGCAAAAGTAAAAGAAAATTCTTAGGCGTTTCCGATAAATGCAGAGCTGGAATGTATAAAAAAGGTGTGTAATAAACGAAAATCTGTAGTGGTGTAAAAGTTTTGAGAATAAACCACAGGCCAACGATATTGCAATTGACATACAATTAGCTAAAATCTAATCCACATGATAAAATTAAGTTCAAAACCCAAGGCATTGCTGAAGAATTGATAGACGATTGTGTTAAATATTTATTTTGGAATTCGCAGGAAAATATTAAGTTATAAAAATGATTAAGTATATTTTTATGGAGGTTAGGAAGAGAAAATATATATCTATTTTGTGATTTAAAAGTAATTAATAAATTTATTTTTATTTTGAATATAATACAAAGATTTATTTAATGTTTAAAGAAAATGAAATTTTTTTTTCCGTAAGTAGTGATAAATTAGTCATTGCACATCTTTTAAGTTAATATTTCAGTGGAGTTTATAACTGATCAAATAATTAAGAAAAAGTTAAAATACTTTACATTGTGATACGTATCTTTTAATGATCCTCTAATTACTCGAAGTCATTCTGATATAAGACCCAGATGTATTTTTAAGACAGAAAAAAATGCTGAATACTTTATATTTAACGAAGTATGCAACCTAGAAAGAAAGTGACTTTTTAAAAGATATTTTATGTACTCGATACTGAAAGATATTATCATTTTTGTATGCGAATAAAAATAAAAAAACCGCTATGAACCTGCGTATAATAAGCCACTTTAACAAACCTCAATAATTAATGATGATATAATAAATTTAAAAATTATTCTGTGTATTGCATAAAATCTAAAATAACAACTGATTCATAGATAAGAATATTGTAACAATTCGACAGAAATATAAATATTTTAATTTTATTAATTGTTCTTTATAATTTGCACTTTAAGTTGATGAGAAATAAGGAAAATTCTAATGAAATCATCGCATTAAGAGTTGACCTTTTTAATTGGTGAAAAATTAATACATATAGCTTAAGATTTCACTTTTAAAAGCAATATTTTATTTTACTATCACACAATCGATAATTTTATGTGAAATCGCTAATATATGTAAGTAACTTGAAATAAATTAGGGTAACTAGGATATTGTAAAAATCTAGGTCATAAGGGAGTGAAAACAGTTATTCATTCAAAGAACGATTTGAATTACAATAATACAAAATTAAAACAGAAGAAATGCCAAATTAGAGGATAACTATAAGCATGGTATAAAATATTATTGCATAAAATCTGCAATATTGTTCTCGGATAGAAACGTTGTAGCACGCTGCAATGTTATTGTTTTCAACACTAAGCTTTCAGCATAAAATAACCTATCCGTCTCTAAAATGGAACCCCTTATGCATAATTAAGACTTATTTTCTTAAGATGTATCTAAAATTCGGCAGTAGCTCTCAGTGTTCAAGAGCTGAAAAGAAGAATACTTCTAAAATAAAACCCTGATCTACTTTCCATGATTTAACGTAAGAAAATATTTAGCTCTACTGAGGAATAATTGCCAATTAAATAAATCCTTAGTTGTTTTTCAGCTCTTTATGAAGTCTTAATAAGTAAGACTAGCAAAGCTAATGAGCGCAATTAGCGAACATGATTTGGTTCCTGAACCCTGTTTATTCAGCGTTATGATTTCAAGAGCGGTAATGCCTTCTTTTAATACTTTGTTTCCTTCACATTCTTTAAAATTAGCTGTGTTACTAGAGGTTAATTTGGATCCTTTGCTAAAGATCATTGAAAACTGTATGGAACGAAGAGGGTAAGACTGAGATTTAATGCATTGTTATTTCCCGGAGATGATTACTGTAGGATGCAAATTAGAAAATACAATAATTTTGAGAAATGAATTTAAGTATTCGTTTCTTTCGAACCATCACCAATTATAAATATTTCGTTTCGGTTCATTAATATTTCAATTAATTATGAAACTTAATTCCTCCGAGTCTAATCGTCTATTTTCCGAATAATAATGAACCTTGAGGAAATCTAACATTCATTCATACAGTCAAAATATATATAATAAAATTTAGAAAACAAGTATATTACCAAAATCGCACATAATATTAATTTAACGTCATTTTTTTCTAAAATAAAATTATCATAATTAAATTACAAATTGTCGTCGCTTAAGCAGAAGTCACTAAGTCCCAAACTATAGTTTCTAGAAGTGTTCAGTTTAAACTTAATTATTTTTTAGTCGTTATGATAAATAGCAAAAAAAAATTTACAGAATTCTAACTCCTACGGTTGATTTACGGATGTTTATATAGCAGATTTTTATCACGAAATAATTAATTGAAAATTCTAATTGACTGTAGGTACTAGTCCGTAAAAAGGTTTTTGACGACTTAGTGACTTTTGCCTGAACAACGACAAAATATTTGTGACCGACTTAATGAGCAGCCTAGTTTTCGATCGCTTCAAAGGACAGTTTTAAAAAATCAAACTTAGATTCAACACTGCTAAGAAATATTGAAATTTAAGATTTATTACCTTAAAATACATCTAAAATTTATTTTCTGTCCTTAATAGTACATTCTGCTTGGAAATGAAGCAACAATATTGTCTCTTGCATCGGTTACCGTAGAAATTGCTTCTCAATCATTCTATAACTTTCGATGAACTAGGCTAATATAGTGTTACATATTAATGGTCATTTACATCGCTGGCTATGAATTGAACCTTCTTCCAAGTACTATATACAAATTGCCTTAAAAGTGATCAGTGATATTATACAGGAAAAGAAGAAAAAATGACCACGGCTGGTAGCTTACAGAGTTGAAATGTTTGAAACAGATTTGAAAATTTCGATCAAAATAATCAACTCAGTGAGAGTTCCGCTAGAAAAATAATCACTTCAAGCATAGTATATCACATATTTTCCCCATCAGGCGATTTTCAAGAAATCTAAAACTGTACTCAATAATAAAGAAACATAGAGTTTTTAAATAATCTAAATTTGCTTTCAACTCAGGAGAAAACATGGAAAGTTAAGCTGTACAGCATCGACCAGAAACGCAATTTGCCATAATTTTATGTTTTCCTATTGTTTCATGAAATCTAGTGTTAATTGGCATATTGAAAATATCTGTGTTGGATTTAATGTGTAATCCAGTTAAAAAATTTGTTACTTCACATTTATAGGGTATTCATAAAGTTCTTGAGCAATTAAAATGCACATAACTTTGCAAGTCTACAATAGAAATAATTCGTATAAAAATATTAGAAAGCTAAGTAACCTGGGTTTTTTTTCTATAGAAATATTATTTTTAAAAAATTGATATAAAAATTACTTATTTTTTAAAATCACACTTGACTCATGCCTTCACCAGAAGAAAATCAAGCTATGTATTTTGGCCAACTGATCTAAAATCTACCTCTACTGTCCGAAAAAGTTTTGGAACCTAGTAAGAGAAATAAAAACATGGCTTCACTAGAAGAAACAGCACATTATGCATTTCGGTCCACTGATCTACAATCTATCTCTGCTGGCAAAAGAAGGTTTAGGACCTAGTACAAGAAATAAACACATAAACCCATTCCATATCCAAGTTGATGACAAGAATTAAAAAAAAGAAGCCGCAAGACAGCTTTTTTAAAACTTCTAATAACATCAATAAACAAAATACCCTAGGTAACACCACTGGTAGTAATCCAGTTTCAGCCTAAAATTGAAGAATTAGACTAACTCATTAAGATATAAATGATAGCATACCATTTTCTGGCCAGTCAAAGACTAAAACACAAAATATCCCATGATTATACGTCAAATAATACCTCACTTTTCCGTGAAACATGATTTATTTACTTATTTAGCTACATTAATTCCCTTGTCTGTCATTTGAAAAATTTAATTAATGATTCCAAAGCTTGGATTGTGTGTATCTTAAATCTCAGGTTACTTGAAGGAAGTAATTTGGGTAATTTTTAAACTTCAAAGTATTTTGAAACCCACAAGACTTCTTGTTTAACTAGTCAAGATGATAATACCCATACATTTAACACAGAAGTCATTTGTCACACTCTTACACGAATCCTCTGTGCCATGTTTCACTTGCAACCGTAAAACAAGCAAATGAAGTAAACGACGTCAAATGACTTTGAAAATTTAAAATGACAAAAAAATAATAGACGAAAGCTTCTGTAGTTGAACTGAATAATGATACGCCGTGGGAATGTCTGAGAGTGCTTTTAACATATTCCGCTATTTTGGATAATTAATTTAAAGCACGTAAAAGAGATGGTGGAAAGTAGTTGCTTTCTATTATTTAATGGATTGGTAAATGAAAACTTTTCAAAATACATGCACAGATGGAACAAGAGATCGGGTTTTCTTTTTTTAGATTATCTTAGAAGCTGTAACTAATTACTCTAGATTTAACTTAAAGGGGGGGGGATTAAAATAATACTGCATTTCTTTAAAAAAAATATGATGTTAGTTACGAGTGAATTTGATTGAATGATTTTAGTTAATTTTCTGGATTTTGATTTTTGTATGGCATTCGTTTTCTTTTGAACTTTTCTTTTAGATGTAATCACTCTGACAGTGTAATAGTTTTTAAGGAACGTATTGTATATAAAAGTACAATAGATTTAGTATGTGGATATTGCTAATGTTCTGACCATTTATGCATTTTTAATGTACAAGTGTGGACAACTTCTTTTGCATGTGTTCAGTTAGAATTTACTTCATCTACTAATTTTTAAATTGTACTTTTAAAAAATAACGATCCTCTGAACTTTAAAGTACTAAAGCAGTTATTGACAACCACATTTCGAAAAAAGTCGATTTCGATCACATGTGATATTATCTATTCGTGCCTTCCATCTTTCCTTCGATCGAAATTCGAACTCGTTCCAATACAATCAGGTAGGAGTGCAAAACTGTCTACGGGATGATTGGAAATCCCACAGATTAGCTACGCGAGGAAAGTAAAACTCTAATTGTTTAGTTGTACGACAGTTGAACTAGGCCGTAGGCTATTGGAAAAAAGTCTGCTACTTCAGCATCAGTTCCTGGCGTAGGAATTGGTTAGCTATCCTTACATAGGCTATAGAAAGGCATTTAAGATGTTTCCATGTATAATAACTGTAAAATACATACAAAACTTGTTATTTCGATTTAATTCCTAGTGGATGCGTGAATTTGCAGTATTAATTTCAGAAGAAAATAATCGATCACTGGAAACGGCGAAACTTTATACTAATTTTACCGAAGTCGGTTAACTAAAGCCTTGTTTCAACATAACTATTTTGCAATTTAAAATCCGAAAATGCTTGAATTACGAAGTTCTACAATCGGCCTTACGTTATATAAATTGCAAAAAAAGTTAGCAAAATCTTATGTATCATACGTGTTAAGAAAATAACTAATGCATGTTACCTCATCAGTAAATCTACGTGGAATACCAGTCCCCATGCTATACAAAGGTTTATGCAAATATACTATCTTGCCAAATATGATTTATTAAATGTTTGCCTTTGAATTGAACGGAATAATTATTTATTCATTTTCTTATTTTCAATTCTATAATTACTGAAATTTGATCAGAACACAATGCATTTAACTGCACTTCAGGTTCTGAAAGAATTGAATTCTACAATAATGAGTGATAAGCATTTGTTATGAAGGCAAATGCTATTTTTATTTTCTTTGATGTCATATGAAATCATTAAAGAATAACAATTACACAATTTCATAGTGTTCTTTACATGATTTAAAGGAAGCTAGCATAGAAGCTTTGCGATATTCATTTGATATTGGTTTTTGAAAATTCATATTGTCATTCCTCTTGCTGAAATTGCATTTAACAAAATATATCGATGTAATAGCATTTAACACAATATATCATTATTTTTCCCACTCATCATTTATTCCATTTGTATAAGATCTTAGAATTCTTAATAAAATTTAATAATCTTTCTTAAGGAGATAAAGTAGAAGGAAAATATTGATATAATCTTCCGTTTAGAACAAAAAAAGAAAAAATAAGGTAACGTTACATTTTAACTGAAAACATAGTTATTATAAAATAATAATTTTTTCACACCAATAATACATTATTAAGTTCCTAAAATGGTAGAAAAATTGCTAAACAACGGATATGACGCATTTATTCATGAATTGGATTGGTACCGGATTTAACCGAATATCCTTCCAATGTGTAGGCCTGGTGCACATTAATTCTCTTGTGAGTTAAACGCCTATACGCTAGCGTTGGTTGTCAATTTGGAGAGTAGGAGTGTTTTCCACTGAATACGCGACCATGTTACAAGTTGATTTCTTTGGGGGTCAAAAGTCTAGGTTGATTGGTTTGGAATTTTAGAGGGAGGGTACTGGCACAGGTGCAATCTCGTCAACTAATCTCCAGGTAAATCATAAAAGAAGCCCTCTTGTAGCTCTAAAACGAGACGTAAATCTAACTATACTAAGTTCAAATGATCTTTGCAAAATGGTGCATTTATCTCACATATCAATTATTGCGTAAGCGCACTTCAGTCATAAAAAGGATACTAATAAAATTTCATACTCATCAAGAACAAACATTTTTTTCTCTACTTCACTTTCTTGCAAGTTTTTGAAGACGTAGAACTTCTTTTATTACAGTAAAATATCTCTTGCGAATCAAACAATATTTGCAAAAGGAAGTCGCTTTTGCTCTTTTCCGGCCTATCGTGTAACGTAATCCTTTAGCGAAATAAAAGTTTATAATTTTAATTTATGTGACAGAAATACATAAAAGAAACGAAACTGTGCCTCTATTTTTGAGATTAAAGTAATACCATCGATATTTTGCATAAATCGATCACTTCCTTTTCCCTTCTGATAAGTCAGAAAACTTTACCCCAAAGTTTCATAATGTTTCCCTCTGCTAAAAACTGAATGACATATCTAACCCCTATTAAGGAAAAGGAAAATTTACCCCTCGTTACTTTTTAATGCAATTTAAGATTCCGAAAAATGAAAGTGAATGAAGAATAAATTATCGATTATTCTCTGAAGTATGAGTGGACGACGACTCACTAAGTTTGTATTGATTTTTTGCAGTCTCTTCAACTTTTGAAAACCCCAAATAGGAATAATTTCTCAGTATTTCCAAGCAATTTACCGCTAACTAAAACATCGTTAAAACAGTTCTCATATGATTATGCATATTCATAATGGAAATTAGTATACGGAAGTTCTTTAATTGGGATAATGTGTTTAGTGTGGAAAGAAGCTTTTACAGAATTAAGAAGCTTAATTGCATGCAAATTATTTAACTTGATTCATTTATTTATTTAAGATGCGAAAAACCTAATTAGAATAAGATTTTGAGCCTCCAATATAATATGAATGGACCACAGAAATAAAAAAATGAAACCTGGTTTGTTAGTAATACCACTGCAAAATTTTCTTTAGCCTTTTCTGGCTTGCTAATGTTTTAAACATGTAAATGCTTTTTGTTCGAAAGTCTTGGGTCATTCAAATTTGTATGGCTAAATAATTTTTCATTTTAAGGTGCATAACTATATTGAAGGATAATATTTTTTTTACTTAAATATCCAATTGCTTGGAAAATCTATAATTTTTGCCTTACGAACTTTTTTAGCGTTTCTCCAATACTTAGGGAGGAAACAGAATTTCTTTTGTTGCCAGGTTAATATAATCGGATAAGTTAAAACATATGCCGTAATCTATATTGTATAATCGCGAACTTTCATTCTTGGAAAAATCCTTGGAAGAAAAATTTTATAAAACAATATGATATAAGTTTTTTTGAGAAGATTTTAAAATCAGACTTCTAAGTGTGGTTTAGAGGCAGTAAAGTATTAAGAAGTTTTCTGTAAAATGAAACATGTATAAACCGAAATGGAATATAAAACCACATCAAATAATTTAATGACATTAAATATGCCGTTTAATATACAATTTATAGACTGGATAAATATGCCGTTCGTCGGATGGTTCTGTATATAACTACTGTATATTTGAGGCTATATAGTCTGCAGATAGTTAGGGAAAATTTTAATTACGAAACCATTTGATTCATATCTAGTTTTAAAGAAAAATATATTATTTTCCAGTTTCGAAAACGTGTTTTGCCTTTAATACTTTTTTTTTATCTCGTAAATAAATTTAGGGTTTTTTTCAAACCAGTTTAAACAAATACGTTGCTATATACGTTAAACAAATCTACATCCTCTTTCCCCACTAATCATATTAAATCAGGAATATTGTTCTTTTTCAAAACCAGCAGATTATTGTGCCTTAAAGATATATTTTCCCCTCTAAAACAATCATTTGGATTAAATCAGGAAAAAATACTTTCATTCGACAATGATAGAATTTATTAATTATTACGTTTTATACAGTGAAGATAGTGTTAAATGATATGGTAGATAGTGAGATTGAAGATATTGCTCCGAAAATCAAATTTTTTCGTTAAAATATTATTGATTCAGTTAAAGAAAAAAGCAGTTTGATGGATTCGGAAAAGGCATAGTGCAAATATAAGTCAAATTCTCTTTGCTTCCAGCACAAGCGCTTACACATTGTAAAGCAAGTATTGTGAGTCCAGTAGTATTTTGGCAGAAGCTGAAAGTGTATTGATAGTACTGATGGCTCGAAAAATACTCTCAGATAGTAAGTAGGTTTTATTGCATAGTGTTTTACTAACGGCGTATATAGTAGAATTACTCTTATCGCCGCATATTTTTTTAAACCCAATCTACAAAATGTTTGCATTTTTTAGATGGGCTATAGATCCTAACAGTTCCATAAGCAAATAAACGAAGCATGTCTACATTTTTATTGCTGTGCAAAATGATTATAAACTTTTATGAAAAACGATTATTAATTTTTATAAAAAAACTGATCACATCAAATATTATATTTGGTTGAAATTATATTATTTAAAAATGTTTAATATGGTATTAAAAGTTTAATTTTCAAACATTATTGCTTCTTTTAATTTTGTCTTAGTTTCTAAGTAACAAACAATTTCTTTTTTTAATATCAAATGGAACTCTGCAAAATTGTTAATTTATTTGATTTCTTTTCTACTTGCTCTTTTCTTAAGAAGGAATTATTATTTTGATGTTTAGTTGATTTAAAATATATAAGTCTTCTCAATGAAGTACAGACGGTAAAGTTATTTCCAATTTCTATACAGTAAGTTATATTATTTAAGAGAATACCGCCGCGGTTGATCGCGTTATCAGAAATCTGTACATTTCCAGGAAACGAATTTGAGATGACACAGACTGATTTCAATTATAAATGCAATTTGTATTATTTAAAAAGACTAACTAGAGAATAGGCAGCATTGAAAGATTCAATTTTGTGTTAATTTTCTAAGAGTGAAACTCTGAAAATTTAAATTAATTTCAATCACTGTATTGTGTGCTGCAATAGTTAAAACAATAAATCCCTTATAAACAACATTGGAAAAAATCAATTTTTGTATTGATTTTCTAATGCAGAAAGGTATCTTGAACCGAAAAGTGTCATTGAGAACATTTTATCTTCCCCAGGAAAATGGAAAAGCCGAGAAAATCCACCAGTTAATAAAAGACTCAAGCCTGAAGAGATTCAAGCGTCATTAAGCAAAATCAAGAAAAAGTAAGGTTAATCTAGTTTGAAAGTTTGTAGTTTGTGTTATTCTAGTAAAGAACATCACATTCTTGAAATAGATTCGTGAGCGGATGGATGCTTTAGTTAACGAAATTCATAATAAATTTAAAAAGTAATTTGTATTTAAAATAATTTTAGTAATAGTTTTGTAATCTGTATAATTGAGGGAATAACTGTGAGAAATACATGGTCATAATATGTTGCGGAAATTAATTTTAATGATAAATCTTTAATGAAAACACTAATTTAAATGTCATTTAATTGATTAAAAATTCCTATTTCAAGCAAGATTTAATATATAAATTATTTAATAACTTTCTAACTATTTAGTTTTTATTTACTATAAGAAAATGTTATGTAATTAATGAAACTCCATTTTAGAAATGCTCTGTAGTTCATCTAATAGATTCACAAAATTTTTCAATCGAATTAAAACGTCTAAGAATGACTTAAGTTTAATTTATAAATTTTATAAATTATGAGTTTAAAATCACGAAAATTCTGTCTCTATATATATATTGTACGTTTTTTAAATATGTGCTTTGTGTTTGGTTTTATTGTATTGTCTGGTATTTACCCCTATAAAGCAATTTGATTTTAATTTTAATTTAAAGATTAATATTTGTATATATTTAAAATATAATACATGTTTTGATTAATTGAAATATTTAACTATAAATATTAATGCTCCTCCAAAGCAGAGCAACTAATTTCATTGTTAAAAATTCCAAATTTATGGTTTGAATTTTTCAATAGTTGTAAGAGTTATATAGATTTCATAGATTTGTTTACAGTTCATAGATTTGTTTTACAAGTTCTCTTTGCATGTGTTTTGCACTTTTGTTTATAGGATCATAATTAAAATTTTGTTTAATTAATAAATTTTCAGTTTTTGAATTGCATTTTTGATATTTCTTGTTTAATTTGTTGTGAATGTTCATATATAACAGGTTATATATATATATATATATATATATTATATTTGAATTTTTTAACTTTCTTAAATAATCTTTTAACGACACCTCAGTTTAATTACTTCTACTTTCATCGTAATAAGCGCATAATAAGCGCACTACAACTTTCTTTTCGAGTCACGAGTCTTTACCGGGGAAATTCCCTTTTCTGGGTACTTAAACTTTGTGCGCATTCCTATCTGCCCTTTTTCACTCCAACATGTAAACGAATAACAACATCGCGCTGCTTGCGCGTTCCCTGTTCCAATCTGGTCATGGATACTCGTATCATATGAATATTTTAACTACTGAAAAGTAACATACTATTGTCTACGATGGAATAAATGAAGATTTAACAACTGCTATCTTCTCCTTAACAACATGGATTACTTCACCTTTAAAACCTGATATTACATGTACACACACACACACACACACACACATATATATATATATATATATATATATATATATATATATATATATATA